>JAADXW010000035.1:0-55159 GCA_023337975.1 Phytopythium ostracodes
CCCCCCCCCCCCCCTCCCATGTGGGTGACCGAAGCAGGCCTCTGCAAACTAGGATCCACTACCTAGATAACTAGGTGACGGAATAGGTAATCCGGAAAAGCCAGAACTAGGTATCATACAAACTCCAATATTAAAAAGGCAGCAATGCCTACCAAAAAAGTTGTTCCAAGTCATTTGATAGGGCATGAAAACTAGGCATTTCTATTACTTTGGCTCGGAAATGTCAAAACTCAGAACTAGGTATTTTGTGCGCTCCGGGTCCAAAATACCTAGTTTGCAGAGGCCTGCCGACCAGCCCTCCTGGCTGAGTTGGTACTGTAGAGCGTTTCGATACAGAACTGTACCTCATTGTACATGGTATGTATCAGGAAGGGGTGTCGTGCCTACTCGCCGTAGCGTACACTGCATTAGGCCGAAGCCATCCCAGCCGAGCGTGCACCCTATCCTATGACACCATGACTCCTCCTGCCCGTCAAGAATCCCGATCCGATGACCGAGCGAGCGAGCGTTTGATAGAAAGGATCGCTCCTGCGGTTCCATAACATTCTACTGCAGTGGAGAGTGTGAGGTACTGTACAGTATTGTGCAATGCTATGGTGCCATTCGAGAGCTGGCGAGACGTGCCCGATGCGACGATAATATCATGAGACTGCGGCGAACAAAATGATGCTAATCAACCTTTTACTGTTTTACGAAATAGGCACATGATCGCAAAGATTAGCGTCTCTGCTTCATTTTGGTATGCCGGTTGGCCTACAATTCAAAGTTCCCGCCAAGTTCTTGCCTCTCAAAATAAACATCACTCTGAAAATTCAAATGATGATTTTTCTTTTTGGGTGATATATGGTGTATTTTGGGCGCTGAATCGATTGAGCCAATTACAGAGATTGCGTGAATATGCAACGCCTGATATGGTATAAAGTGATGCAGAATATATCGGAATAAAGAGAAGCCAAAGTATAATTCTATATTTGCAAGAAAAAGGGATCATCAAACTTTCAAGGATATTTATCAAATACCCGTTGCAGATTCACGCAGATCTCTGTAGCCACTGTCCAATTCGCTCTCCTTCTAGTCGAAAAACGACTCTTCCGTCCAAGATTTGTATACAATGTAGCCCAAAAGAAATAAAAAATGGATGTTTTGAAGCTTCACTTAAGTATGAAAGTCAGTCATCAAACTTCAGAGGCGGTTATCTTGAAAGCAATAAAAGGTTGATTAGCATCATTTTGTCCGTTGCAGTCTCATATTAATATGTGCCTTGTGGACGAGCGCTTGGCAGCGCCTGCAGCAAGGCCTGATATCACTAGAGTACGCCATGCAGACAAATACTTCGGCGCCCAGCTGGAATTGTCCCGAACGCGTGCCACACTGTAGCATTACAGCGAATCACTGTAACTACCGCGTGCAGGCATGACAAGTTATGTACATACCAAGAATTGACACTTGTGACACAGGCCGCGGGCGGGAAGGCGGCGGCGCGGGACGACGGCACCCCATCCACCTGGCGCACTGATTAAAAGCACTCACCAATCGATTTGCTGCACACTCGCCCCGAAGTGAGTGCGCATCCTTCGCCGAGGAGGGCTCGTATCCCTCGCTTATATTGCTCGACAACATGCTGCTTGTTGGTCCTGTACAAGTGGGTCGAACGGAGTGTATCGCGAGTGCGAGGCGAACGTGGCCGACAACCCGACTGCTTGCACTGACGTGACGTCTGTGACGTTAAACCGAGAGCACCAATGATGCTGCGTGCGCCGCTCCAGCGTCCACGCACACCGTCGTGACAGCATGGCTGGGCGGGCAGAAACCCACCGACCGACCGATCGTGGCTGCCCGCCAGGGGTGTTGACGTCTGAATGCGGTGTCCGCTTGACTGGGATCGGAGAGTCGACTGCACCGCCGCCCGATCTTTTGATACTTGTGTCACACTCCAGCGCTGGGCGCGGATGGCGTGACGCTGGTTTTTGTCGTGTCGTCTAGGTCATCTGGTGAGCTGCGGGGCGAGCAGTTTGACGCACAACAAAACGAACGTTCCTCGGGGTTAAAATCTCGGAATTGCACTAAACGCGATGGTTAAGCTCCGATTTAGCCGTTTTGGCCCGGGCAGTCGGACGACGCGAACGATTTTTCTGTGCGTCAGTTCGATCTACCCGTTGTTGGCTCGATATACAGTAGAGTAGGTAGAGTCGATGAACTCTAATGTATCAGGCGCTGGTTGTTTTCGACACGGCAACCTAGTTGGTCGGTGCTGGCGCTGGAGCGCTCGCTCCCTCCGAACAGTAGGTTCCAGCTCAGCACATTTGTAATCCAAGAGAGAGAGAGAGGGTTCACCCTACCTCCTTCTACCAAAAGAGGGTGCGGAACTGACTTCCCTCCAGGTCGCCTGTCACCTTTTTCGGGCCAATCGCGTGCGTTTCTTTATGCATTTCAACCAATGAGATCTATATAGAGCACAGCAAGTTCCAGAAGTGGGTGCGAAGAAGGGGGGAAGAGGAGGAGCGCTGGACGGACGCGACAACAAGAAGCAGGTCGAGTCGAGTCGAGTCGAGTCGAACGCGCGGGTAGAGCGGCGCGAGGGCTCCGTCACTATTATACCTGCAGCCACCGGCGCGGACCGTGAAAGGAGGGGAGAGTGTCCTACTCGCATTACCTGCGTATTCGATTCCAGCACCTGAGAGCAGCGGAGGGCAATGGGCGAGATCATCCGCGTGCTGCTGCTCAACCCGCTGACGAGCGTCACGTCGCTCGTGTGTCTCCAGCGGCCGCTCGAGTGGGGCAGCGTGCTGTGCGACTTCTACCAGGTCATCACCAACTCGGACGACGAGCCTGAGCCGAGCGTACTGGCCGACTGCAAGGTGCTGCTGCACCCGACCAAGTCCAAGAACGAGAAGGGTGTACTCGTACGTGCTGCTCTTCCCTGCTCTACGCTTCTTGCTCGTATTGGTCTCACCCCAATCCATCCGCCCGTCCCGCCCCTGCAGATCCGCAGGAACGCGCTGGACAAGTCGATCCGGGACGGCGACCTGCTCTCGCTCGAGGGCTTCCGGCTCAACTCGCCGGACGATGGCGGCCCGCCGCCCGAGCTGCTGGACATGGTCGACTCGCTCGACTTCGACCTGCCGCCCGAGGTGGTCGTGTCGGCGCCCACGGCGCCGGACGTCTCGTCCTTGGCCTTTGCGCCCTCCTCGTCCATCGCCAAGTCCATGATCAAGCAGTTCAACGCGCAGGAGCCGGCGTCGGCGTCCCCGCCGTCCTCGGGCCGGCCGGCCGGCGGCTCGTCACGCAAGTCCAAGCGGGGGCGCAGCCTCTCGTCCAAGTTCTGGCTCGTCAACAAGCTCGCGGCCAGCGGCAAGATCACGTGCGTTCGGTCGCTGATGCCATTGGTGCCGACTTAGTTGTACAGCAAAAACTCACCTGTGTTGGATGCCCTTGGGCTGTTGGTTGCTGCAGGAAGGAGCAGAAGGACTCGCTCAAGTTGCTGCTGATCGCGTCGGACGACTCGGACCTGCACAAGGCGTTCGACCTGTACGAGGAGACAGGCGACATCGACACGCTGCTGAACCTGCAGGCGAACGCTAAGAAGGCATCGTTCGCGGGTCTGCCTCCGCTCTCGACCGACGCGTTTGACTTCCAGCTCACACAGAACATCGAGAACGAGCTGGACCTGCTCTCCATGCACAGCTTCACGTCGCCCGAGTTCACCACCCCGTCGCAGCCGTCGTCCACTTCCGTCGGGATCAGCTGCACTACGACTACCACGACATCGATGACGAGCGATCCGATCCCGTTCTCGTCCGACCCGGCCGACGGCTTCATCGAGCCGCTGGACGTGCTGCTAGATATGGACGCGCTGCCCATGCCCATCGGCCACGGAGACGACACGGCGCTGCCGGCGGCGCTGCCCGGCGACCTGCACGGCATGGAGGAGTGGCTCAAGGACTGAGCGAGAGAGAGAGAGAGAGAGAGAGAGAGAGGAAGAAAGAAGATAGCGGGGCGTATTGTTAATCGTGTGCGTGTGTGAGCGTGGTCTGCGTGTTTGTCCAAAGCAAGAAAGAACCCAATCAACTAAAAAAAAAAAAAAAAGAGTTCAAAGCCAACGTGTGCATGTTGGAAGAGGTCAAATCCACTCGGCACAAGATGCTGTTCTTTACCATCCAGGCGTCGCTTTCTCCTCCCAGACGCCAGACGTGTACGAGCCCTTGGTCGGGTCCAGCGGCGTGTCCTTGAGGTAGTTCTGCGTGCATTTCCAGGTCGACAAGTGAGACTGAGGGGGTTTACTAAAGGAACGCGCGAGCGAACTAGTGACCACCCACCTGGCGCCTGTCCTCCTCCATGAGGTTGGCGCGGAAGCAGTGGAACATGTTGGACCACGTGCCCTTGCACTCGTCCGCGAGTCCGTAGCGGTAGTAGTGCGTCACCTGGTTTGTCGGCGCTGTCGGATAGACAGAGTAGAGTGAGTGGCCATGCAGCCAACAACGGCTCTACAGTAGTAGCGCGGGCCGTACTGACGCAGTAGAAGGCGCGGTCGATGAACCAGCGGCACGATATCTTCTTGCCGCCCTCGCCCTCCTCCTGCAGGAAGCGCAGCGCGCGCTCCGCGTTCTCGCCCGGTGCCGCCGACTCGGCCATCTTTCCGCTTTTGCCAGTCACTACCGGTGTAAGAGTTAGGGTAAAATGTGTCGTGTCATCCATTGATGTTGTATTCGACACATACAGCTTCCAACATATTTATGTCGAATGCTGACTTTTGGCCACGGTGTTTCTATAAATCACTTATCTCAGTATGTGGCGCGCGAGGACACGTTCCAGCCCTTCAACTTGAGCTCGTGAAGCTGGTCCTGCAGCACCTTGGAGAGCGCAATGGTGCCGGCGAGCACGCTCTTGAGCTCCTCCTGCACGATCGACCGGTCCGAGGGCTTGGCGGCAGAGGACGGCGGCCTCTCGGCGGCCAGCGGGTCGTTCGCGTCGGGCTGCTGGCGCCCGCGAAGGCGGGGCACGGCGCTGGTGAGGTGCCTGCCGACGGCGGGCTGGCTCTGCTGCTGCTGCTGCTGCTGCTGCGCTTGGGTGCCAGACAGAGCCTTGCTTGGGCGGTTCGTGGCGGCGGTATTAGCTGATGTGGAGGAAGGCGGCGCCTGGCCCAGCGGCACGGACGCGAGCTTCTCGAACTCGCGCAGTGCAGACGACGGTTAAGGAGATGAACGATGTTGCGGTGGTGATGCATGATCGTGGAGCGATGCAACAGCTAAACGATGGAGGAGGCGGGGTAGAGGATATGGAAGATCTCGACCGAGATGACGCGGTCGCCCCTGGGCGGGTCGCTGACGCGGATCATGTGCGCGCCCTCGCGGGTCTGATTGAGAGAGAGAGAGAGAGCAGGCAAGGAGAGAGTGAGAGTCGCGATCGGGTCGTCAGATGAGCGTGGGGTGGACGCACGGAGGCGACCGCGAACGTCTTGTTGCCGCCGGCGTTGGCAACCATCTTGTTGGCTTGCTCCTGCGTCACGCAGACGACGTCGGGGGCGTCAGAGAGAGAGCGACACACATAGAGACGTCGAACGCGCCGTACAATCTTCTGCGCGATCTTCTTGCGGTACTCGCTCTCCTCGCGCCGCAGCTCGAGCTGTCACACACAACGGACGTCGCACACAAGTGATCGACCCGCACCGTCAATCGTTGCAACTGTATCGGGAGTCGACAGATGGAGAGGAGAGCTCGCGCACGCACGGCGAACTCGCGGTCGCGCGTCTTCTTCTTCTCGGCGGCCAACCGCAGGTACGATAGCGACACGGCCGTCGCGGACCGCGCCTTGTTGTTGTCGTCCTCGCCACTTGGCTCTGTCTTCTCGCGCTGCTCCTGGGCCGCCACGACGGGCTTGGCACGCACGGGCGGCGCCGACGCCGGCCGGAAGCGCGCGACCGCGACGGCCGCCGGCTGGGCCATCACGCGCTCCAGCTGCGTCCGGAACGCGTCGTGTTCCAGCTCGCCGGCCGCATACTCGCCTTCTTTCTCTTCGTCCTCATCGTTGTCATCATCGTGGATGAACCCGTCGTCGTCGTCGCTGTCGGAGTGTGCGAACTCGGGCCGCGCAGCCGCTCGGAACGCGGCCGGACCACCGGAATGCACGCCCGACGCCGGCTTGGCGCTCATCGGACGCGCACGGCGCACCATCGACTCCGCCATGGCGCTGCGGTTCGATCAGTTAGTGTCGGCGACGCACTTGGAAGCGGCACGGGCGGTCAGTCGGTCTGAAAATAGCAAGCTCACCCCATCCAGCCGCCCATACAACACCGAGTATCACCAGAACGAGCTTCAACAGGACACGACAACAGCATGCATGATAAGTGTTTCTCTCGGGGTTTTGCTGGTTAAAAGTGTGACTGTATTCGTTCGCGAGGCGCAAGACGCCGCCCCACACACGCCGACGTCGACTTGGGCGCGCCCAATCGCCTCCCCACTTCACCGTCGCGCTACAGTGCAGTTGGTGCACTTGCAGCGCCTTCTCGATCGGCAGTAGGCGCAAGAGAAGCCGACCGCGACCTGTGAGCGACGCCAAGCGACGCCATGCGGACGCCGCTTACCAGCGCGTGAGCTCGGCGCGCTCGTCCGCAAGCTGCTGCGCCGTCTCCACCTTGTCCATCATGTAGGGTTCGAGCGGGCGCTGGATGGCCTGGATCTCGTCCGGCAGGTACGTGCGCTTCATGCTGCAGTCCGCTGCGCGCGCGATGCGCTTGGTGCGCGTCGTGTACTCGTCCTTGGAGATCCAGTGGAGCGCCGTCTGCACGGCCGCCGTGTCCACCAGCGCGTCGTCGTACTTGATGCCGTACTGGGCCAGCGACTTGCCCACGCTCTTCTGGTACAGACCCGCCACGCGCGTCAGGAAGCTCATGATCGATACGTCTGGAGGGCTCGGAGGGGGACGCGCTCTACACTGGGAATGCCGCAGGTAAGGAGGGCGGCAGCGTTTTTCTTTCACTCAGTCTTAATGTGTGGGGCCGAACCGCCCTCCCCCCATCGTACGGCCCCCACCGCCAGAATAAAAAGCAAGGGTTTTAAACACCACCCATCAACAACCTCTACAAATTCAGACAATACTCATAGTAGAACATTTAAAAACGTGTAAAACGTACGGTACACGTCCCCACTGGCATGGTCAGATTAACGTGTACATGTCGCGCATATGTTCACACTTCTCTATATGTTGCCACCTAGACTTGGTTGAACGCTCGATACCAACCCAAGATGGAGCCGAACGCTGCGGCGCTGGCGCTGTATCGGCGCGTGCTGCGCGTGGTGCGCGGGTGGGCGGGCGGAGCGGCGGAGCGGAAGCAGATCCGGAGCGAGGCGCGGCGGCTGCTGGAGGCGAACCGGGCGGTGGAGGACGCGGCGGAGGCAGTGGCGTCCGGCCACCGGCAGGTGGACCTGGCGCTGCACTACGGCATCCCGTTCGCGCGACCGCAGCACGTGGACCCGGGCACCGTGGGCGGCGACCGCGACTTCTACCGGCGCTCGTCCCGTGAGAACACCAAGCTCGGGCGCATGCGCCGCCACGCGATGCAGAAGCGGTTCCGCCCGCCTCCCAAGTGAAGGAGGCGGCGGAGGAGGAGGGAGACGCTATGCCCGCTACTACCGTACACCCGCCTCATACATACCGGTTCCTTTTTCTCGGTGGCGATGGTGTCGTTAATCCACAAGTACAGTAGGGCGATGGGGGAGGGCGCCCTTGCCTCACCCTGCCCTGCCTTTTCGGCATGTCGGTGGCTGAGTTGAAGTGGTTGAGCGAACGATCGGCCGCCCCCTCGCGCGTCGTTTCGGTCCGGAAGCAGCGGCGACACCTCGCTGTCAGTACTGTAACTGCGTCGGCGACTGAGCCGGTCGACTGGTGTCTCTGCCTGGTGCATTACTATCTCCGTGCCTTACTAGACACTCGAGGCAACAATGGACGGCGTGTTCCCGGACTCGATGGCCGCCGCTCGCCCAAAGTCCCGCAGCGCGCGGCGGCGGCAGCTCAGCGCCACGGCCCCGCCGCTCTCGACGCCAGGAGCGAAGCGGTCGTTCGGTGGTACGGACGGCGCGTTCCCGCTGCTCTCGACCAGCAAGCGCGCGGCGACGTCGAGCGGCCACCGGCGAGTGGGCGAGGCGCCGAGCCGGAACCAGCCGCCGAACGAGCGCGAGGTCGCCAAGCGGCCGCCGAGATGGGTCAGCAGCGCTCCTGGCGTTGATGCTGCGGGTGACGAACGCAGCGCCGCCTTGCGTGAGCGCCTTCATGCGTCCGGCCTAAAGAAGAGCATCATGCAGGCGCAGTTGTTCCCCACGGTGCCCGTGAGCCAGCCACGCGCCAAGCCGAACAACCAGAAAGCCGCCGAAGCGGAGACGGGGGCGACGCGACAGCAGACGCCGGTCGCAACCATTGGGCAGGACATGGCGCCTCGACCGCTCGACTTTACGGTGCGTGTGCAGTCGACGGGGCTGGTGCCGACGAGGCCGATGACGTCGACGGCGTTGCAGCGGCAGCGCCCGGCCGTGCGCATGCCGCAGTCGGCTCGAGGGTACGTGGAGCCCGCCGTGGATCGTCCCAAGGAGCCGTTGAGCGCGCGCGACCGGTTCTACGTCGAGCAGCGCGCATCGACAGCACCGTCGCGCTCCGCGAACACTCGGCGGAGACAGGCACAGCTCGGCGCTCCGTCGGATCCAGCGGTCGAGCAGCGGACGCAGCCTCCGGACAACAATAGCGCTTCGGCATCGGCATCGAAGCGGCTGACGCTGCTCGAGAAGAGAAACACTTTCAAGACGTTCACGGAAGGACTGGCGCTGCATCTGTCGCGTGTGAATCCAGTCGGAGCGGCTGGGCTGGAGCGCGACTCGTTCCTGTATTTGCGCCGAGTCGACTCGAACCCGTACAACCTGCTGGTCGCCACGCACGCCGAGATCGACCCGCAGGACTACTACACGGTCAGTCGGCTGGGGATCACGCACTTTTCGGACAACAGCTCCGAGTTCGTCCCGCTGAATAAGTTCGAGCAGGAGCTCTACCAATACTCGGTCATCGTCACGGTACGAAGGCCGCCCGCTCTCCTATCGACAACTGATGCTTCGCTTACCCGCTCTGTCGATCGATCTCTGTGCTGTGATAGCTCCCGTTCTTCAAGAAGTACCCGATCTGGAAGGCGTTCAAGAGCTGGAGGCGCACCATCACGTGGCGGAAGCGCACGCAGGCGGTCACGCTGCTTGGGCAAGAGATGCTCGTGCTGCTGCCGTCCCTTCGCGACGCGCTCTTTGAGCTGCGGCACGCGTGTCTGGACCTGCAGCGCATCTATTTATTCAGCCTGGACGTGCAGAGCGGCTCGATCGATCATGACGGCGCGTTGCTGTCGCCGTCGAGCGTCGGCGGCCAGCCGAAGGCGTTCACACTCTCGGAGTTCTCGATGCACTTCAAGGCGCAGAAGATCCGGTGCGAGCGACTCGTCGACCATTTCATCGCCAAGACAGAGATGATCGCCAAGCGCGCGTGTGAGCAGTACCTGTACGAGTTCCTGAAGAAGATTGGCTTCTATGAGAGCGGTCCTCGACCTGTGGAAGCGGCGGACAAGAGAGGCTCCAGAGTGGGCAACGTCGCCATACGAGCCATCCCACACGACTCGGAGGCTGCGGAGCTCGGCAAGGAAATGACGTACACGGAGCGCGCCACAATGCGGACGCAGTGCAAGAAGCTGGTCAAGTTTCTGCGCGTGGTAGAGTTCCTGGTCTCGGACGCGCTGCTGAACGTCGCCATCCTGTCGGCCGCGCGGCTCAGGGACGAGATGACCAAGATTATGAGCTCGTTCGACCTGGCGAAAGGCGAAGCGGACGACCCAAGCGGCAACGGTCGACGGATCAGTGTGGCGATGGCGATCGCCGCGCTGAATCGGACCAACTCCCCGCTGTTCCGCATCGAGGTCTTGCTCGGCGGTAGCGCGTCGTTCCCTCGTCTTGAACGCGGCGGTGGCGCGTCCACAAGACGCGGCGTCAACGACAGCCCGCCGCGTCTCCAGCGGCGAAAGTCGGGCTTCCTGACGGCGGCAGTCGCCTCCGGGTCGGCGAGGCAGCAGCAGGGCTTGCAGTCGTCGAGGGCGCAGGACAAGCCGTCGCCAGGCGCACGCATCGCTGCTGAGACCCTCGAGTTCGCTCCGAACGGCGAAGCGCTGCGCTCTCAGCTGGAGACGCTTATCTTCAACGGGTTGATGGCCGTGACGAATAGAGAGCGACTGCTGTGCAACCCCAAGTTCAAAACATACGTCCAAGCGAGCCTTAACGACGGCGCAGACGGCGATAACAGCGACGACAAAGGCGAGGGCGAGGGCTCGCGGGAGAACATGGACCTGGACATCATGATCATGGAGGAGGCCACCTTTGTGGCGGCGCTGCAGGGCATCAACTCGGTCATTTCGGACGCGTTCGACTGCGCCGACGAGAACTGCCGCCGCCTCTCGCCCTTCCTCGACAAGTACCAGGCGAACGTACGCTTTTGCACTCAGATCGCGGACCCGTCGAACTTCATGCAGCTAGAAGTCGAGGACTTTCGCGCGTACTTGGACAAGTACACGGACGAGGCGCAGGCGGTAGACGCGCTCCCAGACGCGTCGCCATGCGGGCTGCTTTTGCTGGACTACGCGAAGCTGAACGCCCAGCTGAAGCCGTCGCCGCGGCGCTGTCTCGAGAACCTGCACTTGCTGCTGCCCCTCGTGCTTCGCCACGCGAGTGACACACTGATGGACGACCTGACAGCCAAGAACGACGTCATCAGCACCATCCCGACGTCAGTCGACGAGTTCGCCGAGGCGCTCGCGTTCCTGCGCAAGCTGCAGGCCGAGCAAGAGGCCCTCGACGACAAGTACGCGTACGTGCGCAACCTATTCCACCTCGTGGAAGAGTACAGCATCAAGCTGACGGACAACGACCAGATGAACGCGTTCCTGCTGTCGCAGAAGAAGTCCCAGCTGCGGACGTCAATGGAGCTGTTCGAGAGCAGCTGCGACCAGTACGTCGCCAAGTTCGGCATCGAGCTCGAGGCACGACTCCCGGGCCTCGTCACTCAGCTCGAGGGTATCTCCAAGGCATTGGCGCACCCAAGTCTGTTCGAGCTAGATGCGGACCCGCAGGAGATCATCCCGTACCTGAGTCGCCTCGACCAGCAAATGGCGGAGCTGCAAGACAGCATCGAGCAGCATTTCCACTACGAGAAGACACTCTCGCTGCCGCTGACCACGGCGTTCGACGACGTGGACGCGCTCACGCTCGATCTGTCGCTCAAGACGGCCATCTGGAAGACGCGCCGCGAGTGGGCGAACGACGTGCGCAAATGGGAGACACTGCGCTTCCCGCAGGAAGTCGACATCTCGGACCTTGCGGACCGGATACAACGGTATTACCAGGCAATCGTGTCGTGGGAAGCGCAGCGCCCGCAGGGCATGCACGTCCTGTGTGCGAACCTGAAGCAAAAGGTGGAGGAGTACCGTTTTACGATGCCCGTCCTCGCCGACTTGCGTTGCGACAGCTTCGAGGAGCGCCACTTCGCGGAGCTGCAGTCGCTTCTGGGCTTCAACGTGCGCCACCTCGATGGCGGCGGGGCGCACGGCACGCCCATAACGCTTGGCGAGTTGGTGAAAATGCGGCTGACGCCATTCAGCCAGCGGGTCGCCAACACTGCGACGCAGGCGGTCCAGGAACGGTCGCTAAAGCAGTCGCTCGACAAGATCACAAGCCAGTGGGAGCGCATGGAGTTCGACGTGCAGCAGTACAAGGAGACGAAGGACTGCTACGTGCTGGTATCGTACGAGGCGATCTGCGCGGCCCTGGAAGAGTCGCTCATGGGCATGACGACGCTGCTCAGCTCCAAGTTCATCGCGCCGATCAAGGACGTCGCCGCGATGTGGCAGCGGCGGCTCCTGGTGTTCCAGGAGACGCTGGACGCATGGGTTGAGTGCCAGCGCAAGTGGATGCACCTCGAGACGATCTTCTCGGCGCCGGACATCCAGAAGCAGCTCCCGAACGAAGGGCTGGTCTTCACCGGCGTCCACCAGTTCTGGAAGGACCTGATGAAGCGCACGAACGACCAGCGAGGGTGTCTGCGCATCTCCGGCGTCAGCTTGATCGGCATACCGAGCACCTCCAAGTTCCTAGGGGACCTCAGCGCTACGACAGGCACCGGGAGTGGCGGGGGCGGCGTCGGCCAGGCGCTCCTTGAGGCGCTACTCAAGCACAACGCGTCTCTCGAGCGCATCGAGAAGTCGCTAGAGGACTACCTGGAGACGAAGCGCGGGTTCTTCCCGCGCTTCTACTTCATCTCGAACGACGAGCTGCTCGACATCCTGGCGCACGCGAGGGAGCCGCACGCGGTCCAACGGCATCTCGGGAAGTGCTTTGACGCGTTGTCGAGGCTGGAGATCCGCCACGACGCGGCCCATGGAGGAGGCAGCGTTCCGCAGACGATGGGCGTGCCCACGACGTACGACATCGTGGCGATGGTCAGTCCGGAGGGCGAGCGCGTGCCGTTCGGACGCATGCTCAAGGCGCGAGGCAACGTGGAGGACTGGCTCAACACGCTGCTGGCCAACATGAAGACGACGCTGCACCGCCACTTCAAGACGTGTCTGCTGGACTACCAGCACGGATCGCGCGAGGCCTGGATCTTCCGCCACCCGGCGCAGGCTGTGACGGTCGTGTCGTACATCGTCTGGACGAAAGAGTGCGAGAGCTGTCTGCGCTCCAACGCGCAGGACCCGACGCTCGAACTCACGCTCTGGCACCAGACGATCTGCTCGCAGCTGCAGAACCTGACGCGGGTCGTGCGCACGGCGCTGACGCCTACCCAGCGCAATGTTGTCGTATCACTCGTGACGACCGACGTGCACTTCCGCGACATTGTCGACAGGCTAATCAAGGGCGGCGTGAAGGACACGGACGAGTTCGCGTGGCAGCAGCAGCTGCGCTACTACTGGCACCCGGAGCGCGACGAGTGCGACGTGCTGCAGGCGAACTGTCGAATCGCGTACGGCTACGAGTACATGGGCGTGTGTCACCGCCTCGTGATCACGCCGCTGACCGATCGCTGCTGGCTGACGATCACCGGAGCCCTCGAGCTCCGCTACGGCGCGGCCCCATCCGGTCCTGCCGGCACGGGGAAAACGGAGACGTCTCGAGATCTGGCGAAGGGCCTGGGCATCCTGTGCGTGGTGATCAACTGCAGCGACCAGGTGGACTACAAGCTCATGGGCGGCGTGTTCAATGGCGTCGTCCAGGCCGGCGTCTGGGTTTGCCTGGACGAGTTCAACCGCATCGACGTCGAGGTCTTGTCGGTCATTGCGCAGTTCATGTCTGCCATCCGCAACGCGCGACTGGCGACGGACACGGACGTGGTCCTGGGCGGAGCGCGCGTGCCACTTCGAGAGCACCACATCATCGTGACCATGAACCCGGGGTACGTGGGCCGCACGGAGCTCCCGGACAACCTCAAGGTATCCTTCCGGCCCGTGGCGATGATGATCCCGGACTACGCGCTGATCGCCGAGATCATCCTGTTCGCGGAGGGTTACCAGCTCGCAAAGCCGCTGTCGCGGAAAATCACAAAGCTGTACAAGCTGTGCAGCGAGCAGCTCTCGCAGCAGTCGCACTATGACTTCGGCATGCGCGCCGTGCGGTCGGTGCTGCTGATGGCTGGGAACCTCAAGCGCGCGGCTGCGTCCGCGTCCGGTGGGCTGGCGTCGGCGTCCGTTGACGCGAGCGAGGAGAACGCCTTGCTGATCCGAGCCGTCAACGTGTGCAACTTTCCGCGCCTGCTCGACCAGGACACGCACTTGTTCAACGCCATCGTCCGCGACTTGTTCCCTGAGGCTTTCGTTGCTGCGTTGCCCAGCCAAGCCAGGAGCGCTGACGCGAGTGCTTCGTTCTCGCTCATGGGACTGACGCCGCTTGAAGACGAGATTCGCCGTCAGCTGCAGTATCACGGGCTCCAGGACGTGCGCGAGTGGGTGGGCAAGATCCTGGAGCTGTTTGTGACGCTGGAGATTCGCACGGGCGTCGTCCAGATCGGCGCCAGCGCGAGCGGGAAGACCACGGCGGCGAAAGTGCTGCGCGAAGCGGTGACTTCGCTGCGAGAGCACCACCGACACCCAGACATGCGCTACCAGCGCGTCGCGTCGTTCGTGCTGAACCCCAAGGCCGTGTCCGTGACGGAGCTGTACGGCTTCTTCCACCCCGTGACGCGGGAGTGGACGGACGGACTGGCGGCAAGCACCTTGCGCTCGTGTATCCTTGAGAAGAACGAGCACATACTGCTTCAGCAGCAACAGAGAGAAGCCATCGCTGGCGGCGTGGCCAGCGGAGCAGCAATCGCCTCGCCGACGTTTTACTGGATCACGTTCGATGGCCCCATCGACGTCCTCTGGATTGAGAGCATGAACACCGTGCTGGACGACAACAAGACGCTGTGCCTGTCGAATGGTGAGCGGATCAAACTGCTCCCGCGCATCCAGCTCATGTTTGAGGTGCTCGACACTGCGTCAGCGTCGCCCGCGACCATCAGCCGCCTCGGCGTGGTCTACTTTGACGAGCGGCAGCTGGGATGGCGGCCATTCGTGGCCTCCTGGCTCGCGCGGCTTGGCGAGCCCCATGGTCCGATTCGACTCGGCGCGAAGCTGAAGGCTCGGGTCGCCAAGTGCTTTGACCTGTTCGTCGAGCCGGGCCTGGCGTTCATCCGCTCGGCGTTCGCGGGGGCGCAGATGGCCCCCATCACTTGCAGCAACCTCGTCTTCGTCTCGTGCATCTGCCATCTATTCGAGAGCCTGCTGTTCCAGCGCGCGCCGACAGAGCTGTTCGCGACAGCTCCCCCTCGAGACAAAGCGTCCGAACGAACCAAGACGGTCTCGTCGGCATCCTTGTCGGCTGCTGCAGCGGCGGCGTCGCTGCTAGAGGAGCAGCAGCAGCGCTGCCTGGATCTCATCTTCCTCTTCAGCTTCGCATGGTCGTTTGGTGGCAACCTGAACGTCGACGCCGCAATGAACACCTTCGAAGACTTCCTGTTCAAGCTGATCGACCAGCACGAACAGTTCTTGAGCAGGGATCTGCTGTCCATCAGCGGCAAGATCCCAACGCCGGGGGTGGCCAGCCCGGTCGCTGGGAACGTGCACGACTACTTCATCGACTTTCGCCACCTCAGCTTCTCCCCATGGATACGCGACAGCGAAGTCCCCGCCGTCCTCGTTGACAGCTCGCCGGATCGTGTATCGGGCGGGGCCCTCGCACTGAACGAGCTCTTCGTGCCGACAGCAGACGTGTGCAAGTACGCACACTTGATCGAGCTCCTTGTGCTAGACGCTAGAAAGCCGATCTTCCTCTCAGGCGCTACTGGGTCAGGCAAGTCAGCTCTCGTCCATCGACTGCTCGAAGTACAATCGTCGAGCAACGAAGGCGCGTCAGGGACGGGCACAGCTGAAGGAGCGACGCCACTGACAGCGCGATTGCCAGCCGCAGCCCAGCCATCGTGCTGCACGCTAATGTGTCGGAGGATCTACCCGATCCATTTACAGTTCTCGGCGCAAACGTCAAGTGCTTTGGCCCAGCTGAGCGTCGAAAGCAAGCTGGTCAAGAAGCGCAAGACACTTCTTGGGCCACCGGCAGACGACCAGCTGGTGGTGATCGTCGTGGACGACGTCAACTTGCCGAACCCAGAGAAGTACGGCGCTCAGCCGCCCATCGAGCTGCTGCGGCAATACCTGGAGCACCGAGGGTTCTACGACCGCGACAAGTTCTTCTGGAAGGACGTCGCGAGCTCCGTGTTGGTCGGCGTCGGTGGACTTCCCGGTGGCGGCCGCCGCCAGATCTGTCCTCGTTTCACGCGCCACTTCGCCGCGATCCTCTGCCTCCCGAGCTGCCGCGACCACGCCATGAAGACGATCTTCCAGTCCATGATCGGGTTCCACATCGCGAGTCGCGTCGGGGGCGGAAGTCATGCCGCCACCACGGTATCCAAGAGCGCCAAGGAGGCGCTGCTCCATTCGGTGCAGGCGACCTGCGAATTGTTCTTGCTGGTGGCGCAGACGCTGCTCCCGACGCCGCAAAAGTGCCACTACCTGTTCAACCTGCGCGATGCCGTCAAACTCATGCAAGGCGTGGTGATTGGCTCCAGCAGCCTGAGCACCAGCAGTACCGCGACAGCCACCTCGTTAGAGTCAGGCCAGAGTAAAGCTGTCGATGGTGTTGGCGCAGAGGTTTTATGCCGACTGTGGGCTCACGAGAGCATCCGCATCTTTCGCGACCGACTGACGAGCAGGGAGGATCGACGGTGGCTGTCGGAACAGATTGTGGCTCTGGGGAACAGAGCGTTTGGCACGTCGTGGGGCCTCGAGCTCGTCACGGACGACGCGTTAGCGCTCGCCAAGCGGAGAAGCAGCGTGAGCGGCGTCGTTGGGTTCTCTAGCGCTGCCCCTGGGAGCGTATTGGCGACACAGGCCAAGTGTTTGCTGTTCGCACCTACCGGTGCGGGTAGGTACGAAGAAGTCTCCACGCTCGCTGCGTTCGAAGCGTATCTGGGCGCGCTGATGGCGCAGTACAACGAAGCGTGCTCGCAGTCAACGGGCAAGAGCCGCCCGACGCTGAATCTGGTGCTGTTTCGTGATGCCATGGTGCACACAGCGGCAATCGCGCGCGTCTTGATGCAGCCCCGCGGCCACGCACTCCTCCTCGGCATGGGCGGCTGCGGTAAGCGGTCGCTGACAAGGCTGGCGGCGTTCATGAACGGGTACGGCTTCTTCGAGGTGGAACTCAAGCAGAACTACGGGCTCTCGGACTTTCGCGAGGACCTCAAGGCCGTGATGCTGCGCGTCGTGCTCGGTAAGGCGAACTCTTCCAGCCCCATCGACAACGCTGGGGCACCGTCCGTCTTCCTGGTGAACACGTCTCACCTGACGAACGACTTGTTCCTCGAGGACGTCAACATCCTGCTAAACGGCGGCGAGATCCCGAAGCTCTTCTCATCGGAAGAGCACGAAAAGATCATCAATGACGTCCGGACGCTGCTCGGAAACGCGTCGCGGGAGAACTCTCCGTCCCAACCGAGCTCGAGGCGACTCCCGTCCAGCCAAAGCTGTGCCAGTAACATCGGGAGAGCTGAAGGCTCGGCCTCCTCAGCGTCGATGGCGTTTGCGGAGCGCAAGATGATGGGCTCGGCGAGACTTGCCGACGGGGATTACTCGCGCAAGGACTGCGAGGCGTTCTTCCTGCGCCAGGTGCGGCGTGGACTGCACATTGTGCTCTGTATGGACCCGTCCTCGGACGCGTTCCCCTCACACGTGCTGCAGTTCCCGTCCCTCATCAACTGCACAACCACCGACTTTTTCGAGGACTGGCCATCGTCCGCGCTGCAGAACATCGCGGACAGGCTGTTGACCTCCAGCGACGTGCAGTCCGCGCCAATGCCGCAGTCGCATCAATCGCCAGTCAGTTCAACACCCGACAGCTCCATCACCGCAATGTCTTCGTTGTTCGCGCGTCCAAGCTTGTCGACGCTCTTCGTCGAGATCCACCAGTGCGTGGCGCTACTGGCGCCAGCGTTCAGCGCCGCCAGCGGCCGGCCCGTGTTCGTGACGTGCCAGCACTACCTCGACTTCCTGTCGCTCTTCCGCCGCGTGCACCTTGAGAAGCGCGCGAGGTGGGAGCAGAAGCTGCAGCGGCTGACCGCAGGGGTGGTGAAACTCGACGAGACCAATGCGCTCGTGCACACTTTGCGCGAGGAGCTCGTCGGTTTGCAGCCTGTGCTGGTCGACAAGGCGCGTGAGGCCGAGGCGCTGCTCGAGCAGCTCGCGGTCGATCAAGTTGAGGCGTCTCACGTCAAGGAGCGCGTGGCGCTAGACGAATCGGAGGTCAAGGAGCAGCAGCAGGAGGTCGCGGCCTGCCAGGCCGACGCGCAGAAGGACCTTGACCAAGCGCTGCCGGCACTCAACGCTGCAGTCGCGGCGCTGGACGCGCTGGACAAGAAGGACATCACGGAGGTCAAGGGCTTTGTCAAGCCGCCCCAAGCTGTCCAAGTCGTGATGGAGGCCGTGTGCATCATGCTCGGCGAGAAACCCGACTGGGAAACGAGCAAGCGCGTGTTGTCACGTAGCACGTTCATGGCGGAGCTCAAGGACTACGACAAGGACAACATCTCAGCCGCAGTGCTCAAGAAGGCGCGGCGGTACATCGAAAGCCCCGAGTTCGCAGTCGACGAGGTCAAGAAGGTCTCGCGCGCCGCCATGTCGCTCTGCATGTGGGTGCACGCGATCGACACATACGCGCGAGTCGTCAAAGAGGTCGCGCCGAAGCGCCTGCGACTCGCGGAGCTGAACGCCGTGCTCGCGGACGCAAACGCTCGGCTGGAGGCCAAGCAGCAGGAGCTCGCAGCCGTCGTCGAGCGCGTGACTCGGCTGCAGGACAAGTGCGACGCGACTCTCGCAGAGAAGCAGCGGCTTCTCGACGAGGCGGAGCTGACCAAGGCGCGCTTGCAACGCGCCGAGAAGCTCACGGCGGGGCTGGACGACGAGCGCGTGCGGTGGCGAGGCAGCATTGACGCGCTGCAGCAGCAGGCAGACGTGATGCTGGGCGACTCGGTGCTGGCCGCCGCTTGCTTAGGGTACCTCGGCGCGTTTGACAGCAAGTCCCGCGCTCGGCTGCTCACCAAGTGGCTGGCACGTGCCGTTGTGCGCACGCGGGTGACGCAGCCGTTCTCGTTGCTCGACGGCTACGGCGACGTGGGCGAGCTGCGTGAATGGCAGCTGCTGGGTCTCCCGAGCGACGCATTCTCGGCCGATAGCGCGCTCTGTGCCATGAAGCACACGCAGCGCTGGCCGCTGATGATCGACCCGCAGCAGCAAGCGAGCCAGTGGATCCGACGGCTCGAGAGGAACCACAGGCTTGAGAGTAGCAAGTGCGGCGACAAGGCGCTGGCAAGTGTCCTAGAGACCTGCTTGTCCACCGGTCACCCGCTGCTCGTTGAGGACGTCGCGGAGTTCATTGATCCAGCGCTCGAGCCGGTGCTGATGCTGAGAGCTCAGGGTGGCCTGAAGGCGTCGAAGAATACAACAGTGCAGGTCGCTGGGCCGGGGACAGGAGGAGGAAGCACGCGGGCGATCGAGGTGGACATGGCTCGCTTCCGCTTGTACCTCACGACCAAGCTGGCGCAGCCGGCATTCGCGCCGGACGTGTTTGTGAGCGTGTGCGTGATCAACTTTGCCGTCACGAGCGACGGACTCGAGGACCAGCTGCTTAGTGACGTGGTGCAGCGCGAGCGCGCCGAGGTGGAGGAGCGCAAGCACCGGCTGCTAAGCGACATCTCGCGCGACCAGCGACTGCTCGTGGAGCTCGAGCTCAAGATCCTGAGCCTGCTGTCCGGTGCCACGGGCAACTTGCTGGACGACGTGGAGCTCATTCATGCGCTTGAGTCGTCCAAGGCAACCTCTACGGTCGTGGCGCAGCGCCTTCAAGAGTCGGAGGCGACCAAGAAGGAGGTGCTGGAGGCGCGAGACCAGTACCGGTCGATCGCGGCCACTGGGGCCGTGCTCTACTTCACGATCACCGACCTCGCGGTGCTCGATCCGATGTACCAGTACTCGCTCGAGTATTTTCGTCGGTTGTTCATCTCGAGCATCATCGAGACGACCACTACATCCAAGAGTGGCGATGGCGACCTGTCCAGTCGACTGGACGCGCTGAAGCGCCAACTTATGTCGGTCGTGCATCGCAACATCTCGCGCGGGCTGTTCCAGCAGCACCGATTGCTGTTCAGGCTTCTGACCACCCAGCGGCTGCTGCAGCGTAGTGGAGAGCTCCAACCGCAGGATCTTCGCCTGCTGGATCGCTCAGCACTGCGTCTCGGGCACGACCGGGGCCATAGTCAAGGCCACAGCCACGGGCAGGAGGGCCAAGACGGATGGATCGACAAGGAAATGACTATTGTCGATGTGCTGCTCGCGCTGTCGTACCAAAGCGCGGCGTTCCAGCCGCTGTTCGACTCGTACCGACAAGACCCGCGCGCGTGGGACGCGTGGATCGCCAGCGCAGACCCGTACAAGTCGCGTCTGCCGCTCGAGCTGGCGAGCTCCGCGGCAACAAAGCTGGCGCCGTTCGCTCGACTCATTCTGGTGCGTTATCTCCGCGAAGACGCGTTCCCCGCCGCAGTCGTGAGCTTCTGCGGTGAGTGTCTTCCCCAGCAACTGCCGACGGCAACGGCTTCCGAAGGTGTAGACAATGACTCGGTCATGAGTGATGTGCTCCGCGATATGAACAGCTCGACGCCGTGCTTGCTGCTGCTGTCTCCTGGTGCGGACCCGGAGAGCATCGTGACTCGTTTGGCCGCTTCTGCGGCGGCTTCAAGCGGTGATACGAGGAACTACCACGTCATGTCGCTCGGCCAGGGCCAAGGGCCGCTAGCGGAGCGTAAGCTGCGCGAGTGCGCGCGCGAGGGAGACTGGCTGCTGCTGCAAAACGTGCACTTGGCCAAATCTTGGCTCCCGACGCTCGAGGCGATCTGCACAGAGCTGCGACGCGACGCCGACGCGTCGAGCGAGGTGCACCGCGACTTTCGACTGTTTCTCGCGGCGTTCCCGGCGCCCTACTTCCCCATTGCTATCCTCCAAAACTGCGTCAAGGTGACCACCGAGCCGCCACGAGGCATCAAAGCCAATCTGCAGCGGTCAATGTCGCTCCTACGCGCTGTTGGAGATGCGAGTGGAGCGTCGTCAGGACCTGCAAGTGGTGGTGACGCCGGCACGAATGTATCGGATGCTGACAGTCAGAGCGGATGGATGGGCAAGGTGAAGCGCCAGCTCGTGTTTGGACTGAGTCTGTTCCACGCTGCCCTGCAGGAGCGCACCAAGTTCGGCGCCCTCGGGTGGAACCTCAAGCACGACTTCAGCGATGCCGACTTCCTGTGCGTCGTGAGTCTACAGGACCGGTTGCTGCAGCGTTACGCGCATCGAAGGAGCGCGCGGCTGCGAGGTCAGCGGCGGCAGAGCAATGCGTCCTCGATGGCTGATGTTGAGTCGGCTTCTTTCCGGTCGTTATTAGAGCGAGATCTTGATACCAGCGACGGCGCTGGTCCAGCCGACGCCGAGGATACTGAGGAGGATGACGATGACGACGACGCGGAAGACAGCAACCTTGGGTGGGTGCCGTGGGACGCGCTCCACTATCTCACTGGCCAGGTGTACTACGGCGGACGGGTGACGGACGAGTTTGATCGCCGCTGCCTTATGGCGACGCTCCACCGGTTCTATTCGCGCCAGGCACTCGAAATCCCCGGCGACCTCGGCGCTTTGGGCGACGCGCGCATTCGACGCGCGAGTCGCCACCACACGTCCATCTCGCTGTCTTCGTCTTCTGCTCCACCGTCGCAGTGGATGTCGGCGCTGCCGTCGCTGGACCGCCACCTTGCAGGCGACGGGCGCTTTTGCGTTCCTTCGTTCGCCAGCGACGACGCCATGGCGCGGTTCGTGGACGCCCTGCCGGACACGGACGCTCCGCAGCTCGTGATCGGCATGCACCCGAACGCGCACGTGCTGTACCAAAAGGAGCAGACCCAGCGCTTGATCTCCATGCTGTGGCTGGTTCAGCCAATACAGCGACTCGCAACGACCGCAGACAGCAACAAAGGAGGCGACGAGGATGACGCGGACGCGATAGAACAGCAGAGCGAGGCAGTCGGCGCCATGCCAGACGCCCTTCGTGTCAATTCTAACGGCAGGATGGCTGAGCACGCCGTTTTCGGGATGGTGGACGCCATCCACGAGCTGCTGGGATCCTGGCGAGCGCATCAGAAACTGGGGTCCACCTCCTCTTCTGCCGGGGCATCAGCGCCGACAGTCGATCCGTTTGCCATCGTGCTTCAGCAGGAGCTGGCGCAGATCAACCACGTCGTCGAGAGCATCCGGTCGAGCTTGGACGAGCTCCAGGCTGCTGCCCGGGGTCTTGTGGCCATGTCGAGCACCATTGAGCTCGTGTTCCGCAGTCTCGCAATAGGCGAGGTCCCGGTTCCGTGGCGCAGTCTAGAGTCGCTCGAGAGCCTAACAGGTGGGGCGACCGCGACGAATGGGGCCGGGTTCACGTCTCAGTCGTCAGGAGGCGGCACTGACGGCAGCAGTGAACCGACCTCTGACTCTGGCCAGTCCGTCTTGGTTTGGATGAGACGATTGCTCTCTCGGTTCCAGTTCTTTGCCGAGTGGGCGCAAGCAGGCGAGGTCCCGGCGGTACTGCCTCTCTCGCTCTTCTGCTTCCCGGAAGGGCTGTTCACAGCGGTTCTGCAGCGCCACGCGCGTTCGTACGCGATCCCGATCCACCACTTGGATTTCGAGTTCCGCGTCATGGATGACGTCGACCCGGCGAGCCTGGTCGAGGCTACCGATCGGATGGAAGCAGACAATGTCGACGGAGATGAAGACGAGAAGGCCATTGCTGCCAGCGCAAGTGGCCAAGACGGCATGTACATCTCGGGGTTGGTGCTGGAGGGCGCGCAGTGGTGCAGCGACCGCCACTGCCTGTGCGATCCACTGCCCGGCACCGTCCAGCACGTCATGCCCGTGCTGCACGTCCGCCCACAGTTCAGCGAAGCGCTCGCGAGCCTCGACAACGCACCGGGTTCTGCTCCAGCGGCATCATTAACTATACCAGCGACTGCCAGGTCGTCTGTGAGTCGAGGAGGCGGCGCTTCAGGGCGCACGCCGTCGATGCTAACGAACCGCGCCGTTCCGCGCGCGCCGTCTTCGCCCATGACGTCCATGGGCGGCCCGGCGTTCCTGTCTCGGCGCTCAAGCCAGCGCGCGAGTTTCCGGTCGAGTCGGTTCCTCGTGGGCCAGGCGTCTTCCGCTTCCATGGCCAGCGGATCTCCCGGCGCCGATGCGCCCGTGCACCGCTACGCGTGTCCCGTGTACAAGACGTCGTCGCGAAAGGGCAGCCTCTCGACGACGGGCGCGTCCACCAACTTTGTGCTCACGATCGAGCTGCCAAGCGAGCGGTCCGCCGACCACTACGTGCTCAACGGCGCGGCGCTCATTTGCAGCCGAGCGACCACCGCGTCCTCCTCCTTGTCGTCCTCGTTGTCGAGTCAGCAATGAATGAGAGGGTAGCCGCCCGTGGAAAAATGAATCAATGTAGCCATGTTGTCCCAGAAGTGTAGCCATATCGAGCGTGGGACGCTCCATATAATGTTCTAGATTCAAGTCTGGGCTACTCCAGAAGCTCCGTAAGCCTGTCAAAAGATGCGCCAAGCTGCGACTCGACGGTGAAAACGTTCCAAAAAGTGGATCCGACTGGGATCTTCAGTGCTTCCGACACTGTTTGATCGATTGGCGGCATGGCGGCGGCGCCTCGAGCGCAGCGGCGCTTGTCCTCTCGCCGGTGGTGGTCGTGGATCTGTAGCTGCATCTGCTTTTGCTGCCTCTGCTGTCGCCTGGTCGACGGCGCGGCGGTGCGGATCCCGTCGCCCGAGGACGAGGCGCGAGTCCTGCGCGCTGTGGAGCTGTACGCGCGGGCAATGCGCGCGGTGGAAGCCGGCGACAATGCCGCAGGGGCCGCCGGCTACCGCGCGTCCATCGAAGCGTACCCGCACATCTGCGGCGCGTACAACAACCTCGCGATGCTCGAGTTCGAGCGGACGGGGGACGGCGAGCAGGCGCTGGCGCTGCTTGGACGCGGCTTGAGGGAAGCGATGGCGGTCAACGACGCAGAGGATCTAGTCTCCATCCACAACAACATGGGCTACGTGCTGCGGGAATCCGGCGGCAAGCGCAGCATCCCGCACTGCATGGAAGCGATAAAGCACTTTGACGCGGCGCTGGAGGTGAACGCGTCATCCGTCGACGCGCTCGCCAACAAGGCGTCGACGCTGCTGGCGCTCGGCGAGTCCAATGAGGCGGAGACGCTCCTGCTGCGCGCGTTGAGCCTGCAGCCTGGCCACGCGTCGGCGCTCACTGACCTCTCGCGAATCCACTTCGAGCGCAGAGACGTCGCGCGCGCGGTCGAGCTGCTCGACCGCGTCATTGACGCCCACGATGCGCTGCAAGACATGTCTGGCGTGCTCGGAGCTATCGGCAACAAGGCCGTGTTCCTTCGCGAAGCCGGCCATACGTCTCGTGCGCTAAAGGCGCAGCTCCAGGCACTCGAGATCGTGCCTGACGACCCGCGAGCGCTGAGCAACGTCATGACCATGCAGCGCCTGCTGTGCGACTGGACCGAGCTCGAGGCGCTGGAAGACCACCTCGTCGCGGTTGTTACTGCGCGTCAACTATCCGATAGTTCATTAACCTTCAACGGCGCGGAGCACTACGTGTCCTTGCTGCCGTACGACTCGACGCTCATGAAGCTGCCGGACTCGTTTCGACGGCGGCTTGCTGAAAGATACTCCACCAGCTTCGAGCAGCCGGCCCGGATCGAGCTGCTGCCTTCGCGGTGGGGGATGGCGACGCCGACGCCGACTCGACTGCGCGTCGGCTACTTGAGCTTCGACTTCCGCGAGCACCCGATGGGCCACCTGACGCTCGCACTGGTCGAAGCGCACGATCGACGGCTTGTCGAGGTGTTCTGCTTCTCGTACGGATACAACGACGCGTCCGAGTGGCGCATGCGCTTTGAGGAGCGCTGTGACGTGTTTCGCGATCTCGAGAGCGCGACCGACCTCTTCGCCGCGCAGCAGATCGCGCGCGACCAAGTGGACGTGCTGGTCGACCTTATGGCGCACACCAAGGGCGCGCGCCAGGGTATCAGCGCGCTGGTGCCGAGCCCGGTGGTGGTCAACTACCTGGGGTTCCCGGGCACGACCGGCTCTTCCTACACGCACTTTGCTCTCGTTGACAAGCACGTCGTGCCGCCAGAGGTGGCAGCCGAGACCATGACCGAGAGCGTCGTCAACCTTCCCACGACGTACCAGGCCAACCAGTACGAGCCGGAGGTCGCCGTCTGCGGTGCCTGTGATCATCTTCGTCGGGACAAGCATCAAGATGATGATACTGATGGATGGAGCGACGACTTTGACGCGTTTGCCCGCTGCGTCTCCGACTGCCAGCGGACGCAGCGACCTCTGCACGGACTCCCGCCGGACGGAGTCGTGTTTTGTAACTTCAACGTGAACAACAAGATGGACGCGCGGTCGTTCACGCTCTGGGTGAACATCCTGCGCCAGGTGCCGGACAGCGTGCTCTGGCTGCTCGCTCCGTATCGAAGCAAACGCGACGGCAGTGACGCAAAGTATAACGGCATCAAGCGAGCGCAGCCCGTCGAAGAGGACGACGACCTTCGCGACGCTCCCGACAGCGACAGCGCGCGGATAAAGCGGTCGCTTCTGGCCCAGGCAGCGGCGTCGGGCGTGTCGCCGTCGCGGATCGTGTTCGCGCCTCGGGTTTCCAAGCACGTGCACCTGGCACGAGTGGCGCTGGCAGACGTTTTCCTCGACTCGCTCGTGTACAACGCGCACTCGACGGCGTCCGACGCGCTCTGGGCGCACGTGCCGATCGTGACGCTGTGGGGCGACACGTTCCCCTCTCGCGTTGCAGCCTCGTTGATTGACCACGCTGTATCGCTTTCAGGGTCGTCGAACTCTCCTGGTCGGTCGGAGATGGTGCCACACTCGCTCAAAGACTATGAGGATCTAGCCGTTCTGCTTGCGCGTGATCAGAGCAAGCGACTGCGGCTGCGCGCGGAAATTGCGGCTCAGAGTCTGCGGTGTCCACTGTT
The DNA here is from genome assembly GCA_023337975.1 of Phytopythium ostracodes. Lineage (NCBI taxonomy): Eukaryota > Oomycota > Peronosporomycetes > Pythiales > Pythiaceae > Phytopythium > Phytopythium ostracodes. The sequence goes on from JAADXW010000035.1 coordinate 25,731, forward strand.
CGACACGAAGCGAACCACGGAGGGAGTGGAGCGCGCGCTCGAGGCCATGCACGATGTGAAGAAGCTAGCCTCGGACGCTCTGCAGGGTGATAAGAGCACCGGTAGTAATGGGAAGAAGCACAAGCGGCGAGGTGTCTTCCATGTGGCTGTGACTCCCGAGCAGTCTCGGCTGTGGTCGGATCCGACACGCGCCAGTGATCGCATACGCGCGATGCAGCGGCTTGAGAACGAACTGGATCTAGCAGGAGACGCAATCGCTGCTGGGAATGTTGGCGCAAGGATCGCGTTGGCAAACATGCAGCTCCCGGCCACTGTTGGTCGCGGCAACGGCAGTCGTCAGCGCACGGTTCGCATATCAGCTTCCGCCCCAAGTCGCTTTCGAGGCCTGACATCACTGGAAGCCGCGACATCACCGTCTCTCGCTCCACGGCAGCCGACAGTGCCGGACAGCAGAGGCTCTGGTCACACCGCGAGCTTCCAAGACGAGCTGATGGAGCTGGAGCGCGAGGTTGTGGCGGACCCTGCCAACTTTTCAGCTTTCATGGCGCTCGCGGGCTGGCTTTGCGACCGTGACCGCTTTGTCGACGTCGTGCGTGTGTTCGAAGCTCTTGGCAATCGCTTCCTGTGGCGGTCGGCTCGCGATCTCTCTGGCGGTAGCAGCAGCATGTCTTCACCATCGTTGCAACAGCTCGAGAAGGCGTTCTTGATACTCACGTTCTCGTTGGACCGCATCGGGCGCACGGGTGACGCTGTGAGCATGGCAGAGCGCGCGCTCGCTCGCTACGAGTCGTTTTTCCTACTGGGCTACAACCTTGGTGCCTTGTACCGAGCACAGGGGCAGTTCTCGCGCTCTGACGCGCAGCAGTCGGCCGTCGCAGAGGCCGAGAGCCGCCACGCGTTCGCGAAATGGAGAGGCGATGCGTCGAACGCACATAAACTGGAACGGAAGCGTGCTCGGCGCCCGAAAAACGCAGTTGTCGTCGCGTTCTACTGCAACGAGTACGCACAGTCGTGGTGGGGGGACTGGGGGCCTTCGTCCGTGCACTCGTCCGGGCTCGGCGGCTCGGAAGAAGCGGTCGTGTTCCTCTCGCAAGAGCTCGCGCGTCTCGGCTACTGGGTCGAAGTCTACGGTTCCCCGCCTGCGATCGACGAGACGCCGCTTGAATCGGACGCTACTAGTGGCGATCGCAGCGGTGTCTCATGGTATCCGCTGGCCGCCTACGACCCTGGCGATGGCGACGTGCACGTGTTCGTCGCGTGGCGCTACAGCGTGTCGCTCGCTGTGGGCAAACGCGCTCGCCGCGCATTCTTCTGGGCGCACGACGTGCCGGTGGAGGACACAAAGTACTCGGCTTTACTGGAGACCGTCGCTCACCGTATTGTGTGTGTGAGCGCCTTCCAGGCCGCGCACTTCCCGCAAACGCTCCAGTCCAAGACGGTGATCTTGCGCAACGCCGTCGACATGGACTCCTTCGTGGACGGACCGAACGACGACAACGTGTTCGTGTACGGCAGCGCGCCCAACCGCGGGCTGGCGCAGCTGCTGCTCGCCTGGCCGCTCGTTCGCAGTCGCCTCCCAAACGCGAGGCTTGTCGTGTTTTACGGCTTCACGCCCCGGTTCGAGCGCTGGGCGAGGAAACGCCGGTGGCCGCAAGTGCATAACGCTTCAATCATCGAGATGACGGAGTATGACGAGTGGCGGTCGGCGATGGATGCGCTGCTTCGCGACTCGCGCGGCGTCACGTACATCGGACTCGTAAATCACGCCACGCTCGCCCAAGCGTACGCCGGCGCCGGTTTCTGGCTGTACCCGACGTCGTTCCCCGAGACGAGCTGCATCTCGGCCATGAAGGCCATGGCTAACGGCGCCGTGCCGCTCACGAGCCGGTTCGAGTCCTCGGCGCTGCGCGAAACCATCGGCGCGTACGACCAGGGCCCCGTTGCTATCAACAGCACGGAGCAGTTAGGTAAGAGCAGTGTTTTGGCCGTGATGAGCGTATCCCTCGCTGGGAGTAACGTGGTGTGTTGGGTGGTGCGGGCAGGCAACGTCACGTGGTGGGGCGCGCTGTGGGCGGAGCGAATCGCGCAGCTCGTGGAGGACGAAGCCGGCGAGCTGAAGAGGCTGAGAGCTGACATGAAGCGGTTCGCGCGGCGATCATACCGGTGGTCGCGCGTCGCGCACGAGTGGCACGCACTGATCACAAACGAGCTGTTCAACTAGGCAGGCGGCCACGCTCAAACATTAATCCGTTGCGTTACCTTCACCACGCTCACGAGCTTCATTGTTTTCGAACCGTCTTGTTATCACCTACGAGCGCTCGCAAGGCTTCTCGTTGCTTCGCGTGCCATCCCATCCGGCCTGTGCGCTCGCTCGTCACTTTTGCGCGCGGCACGACTTGCAGTACCAGTCGTCCGCCGGCACGGCCGTCAGCTTGGCGCATTTCTGCAAAGTAATCACGACAACCGAAAGCGTCAGTCGTCAGGTCAGAGTGTATCACAACGCACTTGAGAGCGCCACGCACCAGGTGGAACACGCGCTCGCAGCCGCGCGAGCCGTCCTCCGACCCGCAAATCACGTGCGAGTCGAGCCGGATCTTGTTCCTCTTGCACGCGCCGCACGTCTGCAGGTTGCACTCGTCGCAGAACCACTCGGTGTCGGGGATGTCCTGCTCCATTCGTTCATAGTGAGTCAGACCTTCATCACATGCAAGCAAGGCGTCCCCATCACATGCTCACCTTAAGCCCAATACAGTCGACGTGGAATGCGCGAGGGCAGCCATCGCAGCACAAGAGCTCGCCACCGAGCGAACACACACTGCAGTCCTGGTCCCAGATATCATCCGGGTTGCGCGCCACAGGTACCGGATCGTTGTCATCGTGAGTGGTGGCCGTCGACCCCTCGGCGGTCGTAGTCGACGACGGACTGAGCGACCCGACCGATTCCTCACGCGCCGGCAAAGCCGCAGACGCATGGAGATGCTCCGTGTGACGCTGAGAAGAGGTCGAAGCCTTGCGCCGTGTCCGAGTGGCTGGGAACACTGGCTTGACGCTCGGGTCGCACACGTGGCAGAAAGTCTTGCCCCGCGGAATGCGACGCAGACCCACGCACGTGTAGTGGAACACTCGCGGGCAGCCGTCGCAGCACAGCACCTCGCCGCCTCCGCCGCAGATGTAGCAGTCCTCTTCCCACTCGTCCATCGAGTCGCCGCGACGTTCATGCGGAGTTGACACGGACGCGGTGTCTTCTTCCTCGTCCTCGGACTCCTGCTTCTTCTGCTTCTTTTTGGCGGCGCGCTCCTTGCGGCTGCGCTTCTCCTTCTCGCTCTTGGCGCGCGTACTCACGCCCCCTGACTCGTCGGCCGTCGCATCAGCGAACCCAAACAGATCCAAGCGATGGATAAATGACGCGAGTGCGCCTGCCAGTGTCGCAATAGTCGTTGCCTTCTTCACTTCAGCGATCCATCGCGACCGACAGTGCTTCGTGGGCCACAGAATGGACCCGTCATCGGCCAGCGCGTCCAGCTCTTCATCATCCTCATCTTCTTCGTCGTCGCTCTTGTCGTGATCGCCCGTGTGGTTCTCCTTCCCATTAGCAGCTGTAGTAATCGCTGCTGAACCGACCGGTTGAGCCGGCGCTGCCTTCTCCTGCGCCTTGAGCTGCAAGGTCATGACCTCGTTCTCTAGCGCCAAGAGTAGAGAGATCATTTCCTTCTCGCTTTCCGCGCCCTGAACCATCTTCAGCCACTCGGTGCGGCCGTCCGCTGACCGATCAAACCAGTCGGAACCATAGTCCCGGAGCCGCTTCGACAGCCATTGCTCGACGCCCATGATTTCCTGACGGAACGCGTCCATACCTCCAAGCTCGTGCAATTTCGCGCCGTCGGGACGCTGGCGCTTCTCGTTCCTCCACGCCATGAACTCGTCGGCAGGTGCGGGAGACGGCGTCGCCGCGCGCCGCTTCTTGCGCGCCAACGCCTCGTCGTTGAGCAAGTCCGAGATCAGCAGCCCGGGCTTCGACATGGGCATATCCTGCGTGATGAGCTCCATGTTCTCGGTCAGCGCAGTGCGAAGTTGCGCCTCGCGCGCGATCCGCGCGTCGAGTGCCTCTAGGAGCGAGTTGACTTCAACCTGCGAGCTGTAGCAGTACCACAACGACTGGTGCACCGCGTCGCTAGCCTTCGGCGATCCCCCAGCCATTTGGTCGTATCGGCGCTTAAGCGAATCAGGAGGACCAGGCTTCTCAACATAGAGCCGCTGCTGGTCGCCATGAAGGATCCAATAACGAAGCTGGTCGCGGTCGCGGCCGAGCGGTTCTGTCCGCACGAAATACTCGCGCAGCGCGGCCGTCAGCTTATGCTTCTTGGCCGCCGCTTCTTCTTCTCGAAGCGACTCCGCATCGAGCAGCTCCAGCACGTGCGTCGCTGACACGACGATCCGCCCCGGCAGGCCACACTCCTTGCCCTTCTCAATGGCGACGCGTAGCAGATTGGCGTCCTTGGACGCGAGTCCGTCCGTAATGCCCTTCTTGGCCGCCGCACGCCGGCGCTCCATCTGCTCCTGGAGCTTCTGCTTACGCAGCTTCTCCTCCGTCTTCTGCCGTATTCTCTCGCGCTGCTTGTCAAGCTTGCGCTTGCGAGACAAGTACTCATGCCGAGAGATGAACTCCTGCGCCAGCAAATTCTCGAGCTCCTCTTCGTTCTTGGTCAGCGCTTCTTCATTCTCGGCAAGATCGTCCAGCTCCGTGTCACTTCCAGAGGCAGTTCCTGTGCCGGCATCGCTCTTGGTCTCATCCTCATCAGCGCCGGGCTGAGCAGTCTCACCGTCGCCACCCTTCTTCAGCCACGTCTTCACGGAAGCCTTGCCCTGTTCGACAATGCTGGCCAATTCCGCCCGCTGCTTCTCTCGCAGCTTCTTCTCGTCTTCCATCGCGACCTTCTTCTCGTGCATCACCTCCCGGTTGTAGTTCTTCGTCAGCTGGATGTTCTCGCCCAAGTGCTTGCCGAGCAGGTGGCGGATCTTCTCCGTCGCGATTGCGCGGCCGACAAGAAACTGGAGCAGCGCGAGCTTGTGTGGGATCTTCAACAGCGGGTAGTCCGTCGATCCCAGCGCTTTGAACGCGTCCATGAACACGGGCGGCGCATTCGCAGTGTATCGAGGGATCGCGGCGATCAGGCTATGCATGATCGATGGCCACGATAGCGGATTGAGCATCGACAGCGTCGGGACGCCGACCGTGAGCGGCGCGTTCTGGATCTCGTAGCGATACCGCTCGCCTTCGTCCATGGCGGCTTCGTCGTCCGACACGTAGTCCTCGTCCTCTCTGCACATGGAAGGGCACAATCAACACGAAGGATAAGCACACAAGTTTACACCTGCGTTCGAATGCATGACGCTAAACCGACCTGTCTTCGAGTACGAGCTCCAGCAGGCTCATGTGGATCTCCGAGAGCATGGCGCAGTGCTCCTGGTGGCTCAGCACGGCGCCAAACTGGTCGACGGAGATCGGCGACATCTTGAGCATCTCACGGAACGAGTAGATGGAGTCCCACACCGCGAGCACCTGGCCCGTGTACTTGGCGGGGATGTCGCCAAACACGCACTCCGTGGGCCTACAAGGCGGCAGAACGAAGGATTTCCCAGTTAATGTGAGGGTAAGCACGCAAATACCGCCATGCCGAACCACGTACGTGGGCTTCTCCGAACGCATTGTGTCGTCCATTGGGAGTTCGTCGACGCCGCGCTTCTTCTTGTTCAGCGCTTCCTCCTGCTCAACACATACAACAAACGGTCAGTCGGACCGCATCACGAGTCCTAGCGGCAACAACGCCTCTTCGGCGGCGAACCTTCTTCCTGAGGGCGACGTCCTCCTTCTCGAGCTTCTCGAGCCGCTCCTTGGCGGCGCGCACGGTCTGCGCGAGGTCCTCGGCAAGCTTGCCAAGCGTCTCTTCCTCCTTGTCCTTGTACTTGATCTTCTTGCGGCTTAGGATGCGGTCCTGCATCTCGAGCACGCGCTTGGCCTTGTGCTCGATGGCCTCGGCCGACTTCTTGGCCAGCATCTCCTCCTTGCGCTGCTTCTCGCGCAGCTTCTTGGCGTCGCGCTCCAGCTTGGCCGTCTCGCGCAGCACGCGCGCCTTCTCCTTGGACTCCTTCTTCGCGCGGCGCCGGTCCAGGCACTCGCTGTTCGGTATGTGCAGATGGTGGTTAGTGGCCATGGCGAGTGCTGCATTCACCGTCGGTAGGGGCGGGCACGTACGCGCACATCTTGCAGTACCACTCGCTGTCCGGGATCGCGCCGTCCGCCATGCCCAAGCTGGGGTCACACACGAAAGCCAGAGTCAGCAAGCTCCCTGCCGTCGCTCTTCACCATACACCATGCACAGGGACGTACCAGCTCATGTGGAAGGCGCGCGGGCAGCGGTCGCAGCAGAGCAGCTCGCCGCCGTCCTTGCAAATGTTGCAGTACCAGCGGTTGTGGTCCGACCAGCCCTCGTCGCGACCTTCTTCTTCGTCCTCCTCCTCCTCCTCGGCCGACGGCAGCGGCGTATCCACTCGCTCGCTGTTCGTGTCCATGGACGCGGCGTCCTCCTCTCGCTCCTCGTCGCTGTTGTTGCACAGCTCGAACACGCTCAGCATGCCGCCTGGCGGCCGCCGCGCGGACTCCGCGGCCAGCGACGGTGTCGCCGACCGCTCCTGCGCCGAGGCCGTCGCCATCGCCTTGGACGCTTTGGGCTTCGTCTTGGGCTTGGGTTTGGTCTTCGCGGCGGCGCCTTTTTCGCGCCCTTTCTTCTTATTCCCGGCGGAGGTCGCGGCCCCGCCTTTCTTCTTAGCCGCGGCCTTGGCGGTGGTGGGCTTGGTGGTAGGGTGCGGCGGCCCTACCTGCGCCGGCTCGACCACCATGAAGCCCGACTCGTCCAGCTCGTCTTCCGAGCTCATGCCGGTATGCTACTGTACCGTCGTCTGCCCGGTAGAGCGCGCCCTACTTACAGAGTGTATTGTCCCGTCCGTGGCTCGCACTACCTACCGGTCGGCGACGGAAGGAGGGCGAAAGACGCAGATGGGAAAATACCCCGCTCTACTCTCACCTCGAGTCTAAACTCCACTTGTATGTGTGTGTGACTGCTGTGGACGCGCCGGCCGCCGATAGACACCAAGAAGAGAAAAAGAGCGATGAACAGAGGGCCACCACTCCGAATACAGGGGCGCAGCTTTTTGGCGAGAAGCCCAGCAAGGGACCGGCCGCTCTCCCCTCCCTACCCACCCCACCCCTCCCTCCCTCCCTCCCTCTCCAAAAACCAGCCCACCCTCTCGAAAAAACCGACCCGTTTTGAGAACCGGCCTTCTTTTCTCTCGCACGCTTCGTCCTTTTGTGGCCGAGAACAAAGTGTAGCCATTCCGATTGGACGGTGGGGAGACCGCCTCGCGCTTCAACGCGTTCCACGTGACCTACTCGACTGCCCTACGCGTAGATCGCGGCTGCAACTAGCCCACGGTGGTGGATCTGTCGGTGGATCTGTCGGTGGCATTGGCGATCAACGGCCGGTGGTCGAGTTTGTTGTGCTCGGAGCCATCGAGTTGGCGTTGCAGTCCGACAAGCGAGCCCAACCGCTCCGCACCACTACTGCAGGCGCCTGCCTGTGTTGCCGATGGAGGTTGTGGCGAGCAACTAGACTACGTTGAAGCGTAGGTGTTTGATCACTCGGCCGACTCGTCTAGCGTGTTGGGCGGAGAGATGGCTAGCCCTTCCGCTGGTCCAATCTTCTACGACGCCGCTGGCACTACAACTTCTCGAGACTCACGAAGCCTCCACGGTTGCTATCTGCAAGGTTTGGTAGGACGGAGGGCAACAGTGCGGGGTTCCGGTCAAGCATGGCACCACCGAGCGGAGCTGCAACCAAGCCCGCGAGGTAGAGTAGCTGAATGAACGTGGGGGGACGCCCGAGTCCTGGCTGTCAATACGGAGACCAGTATGGGCACCCTGCCTCGCGGTCATGTGCAATCCGAGCTTGGTGAGGCTGGGGAAGTGAATGCTGACGACGGGCAAATACAACGTGTCTTGAGCGTTGGGTGAGTGGTGGGCGCAACCTTTGGATCTTGCGGCACTAGACGACGTGGACAGCACGCGCCCTATCCAGCCAGCGACTCCACACGCTTCGGCCCTCCAGGACTCTATCCGACTCGAGATTGAACGAGCTCGTCGAGCAAGGAGCGCAGTTTGCGTCCCTTGTTGCCGACAAGCCGCTGGTCATCGTCGTCATGAGCTTCGAGCATGACTCTCCACACAATATACTGGATTAAATGCTAATTGGTCGTAGCTCCGGCCAATTCTACCGGCATCGAACCTTGACATTTCGTGCACATTTGTAACCTATTCCAGTGCTTTGACGTAAAATGCAAAGCGCCTCGTTCAGTACGTTTTGATTGGTCAGAATGCGTTCATATTTCTCGCCATTTTCTCGTTTCACATTGGCTGAAACGCCGCTCTTATTCTCGAAGTTCGGTTTTGGCGGGAATGCTTTTGGCGCGCTCACACTCTTCTACGAGAGCTTTCCGCGCTGCTCGGCCACCGCATTCGATCGCTCGGCTGCTTCCACCTCTTCTACCCCACCGATCGCCAAGTACACGGACACGATGGCGACGCCTTCGTCCAACGAGGCTGTGCTGCAGAAGACCATGGAGGACCCGCGCTTCGTGCGCGCGGAGACACTGCTCAAGGAGAAGCGCCTCGAGGAGGCCGTCGTCGTGTTCGAGGACCTGCTGCGCACCATGTGAGCCACCGTCGTTCTCGGCTCCCCGCGCCGGTTCAATGTCGCGCGTAGAAGCTGACGCTTTTGATTTCTGTGGCGGCAGGTGCGAGACGGAGAAGGTGGGCGCCGACTCGCTGGCCGTCGCGCCCGTGTACCATCGCTACGGCCACGCACTGCTGTCGCTTGCCGAGGCGACGGCCAACGTGTTCGGCGACGCCGTGCAGACGCCCGCGGGAGGCACCGAAGCGGAGCAGGACGCCCAGGAGACGGCTGACGACATGGAGTCCGCGTGGGAGATGCTCGAGGTGGCACGCGTCATCTACTCGCGCTACCCGGAGGAGCTGGCGATTGAGACGCAGCTCGCGCGTGTGTACATGCGGCTGGGCGACGTGGGAATGGAGCTGGATAACTTTGTGCAAGCCAGGGCCGACTTTGAGAAGGCCGTGATGCTGCGCAAGAAGGTGCTCAAGGCCACCAACGACCCGGACACGACGCTGCTCGCCGATTTGTACTGCAACTTGGCCATCTCGTGTGTCTACTGCGGGTCGAGCAAGATGGAGACTGAGGCCAACGCCAAGGGCGCCGCCGCCAACGACCAGCAGGACGAAGAGGGAGACGCGCGGAACAACGAGGAAGACGGACTCAAGTACTACGTGCTTGCAGGCCGCGTCATGGCCCACAACATCCACCGCGTCGCGCTCCAGTGCTCGGAGCGCCTGCAGCAGTTCGTCAAGCAGCGGATCCCCGTCTACGGCGACAGCGAGGACGACGACGCGGCGCCGAAGGGTAAAGGCAAGCGGAAGGCGGGCGCGGCGAGCGGCGCGGACGACGCGCGCACGCTGCTGTTCTTGGGTGACAACATGGACAAGGTCAAGGAGGAGTTCCTCGCGTGCGCCACGAGCGAGCCGGTCAAGGCGGCCGATGTGAACGCCGACGGACTCACCAAGGACGAGGAGACGCTGCTGGACTTCCTCGAGATCTACGTCGAGATCAAGGAGAAGGCGGACGGCATCAAGGAGAGCGCGGCCGCCGAGCCCGTCGACAAGCCAGCGAGTGCCCCGGACGGCGAGGCCAAGAAAGAGGAACCCGAGACAACAATCGGCTTTGGCACGGCCAGCTCGACCGCTTCGGCGACGACGGTGAACATGATATCCGTCGTGAAGAAGCGGAAAACGGAGACGCCGGCGGTGGTGAACGATGAGGCTGCAGAGGACGCCAAGAAAGAGTAAGCGGCGTCAGACGTAGAGGCCACGAGCCGATGCCTGCCAGCGTAGTGAAGAAACACAAGCAAGGAAATATATATGCATGTCGATGAATGGCTCGGTTTTCCGGTGGAACCTCCGGATTGCGCTCGCGTTGTCGTCACCAGCGCAGATCACTGGTTATTCTGCTCGGCTCCTTGACTGCTTCGTTCGTCATGGTCCCGAAAGGTTTTAGCTGCTGCGGTACGAGTCCCATACGAGCTGGAAGACTTTGCGCGCGTCGTGGTCGGCGGCGTTCGAGCTGAACGTGTCAGCTTCCAGCACGCTCGCCACGTCCTCGAGCGACGCTCGGAACGCGCGCCCGACGGACTTCATGCGCGCAAGCGCGCTCTCAAACCAGTTGTCCTGGTAGTTGACGCCTTCAGCATCGCACTGCGTCTTGTGCGACGAGATGACGCGGTTGAAACCTTCGAACAGGGTCTTGACCATCTCACGCAGCTCCGCTTCGCGCTTCGCGATCACGTCCGCATCGTCCTCTCCTTTCATGCTCTTGTCGCCGTCACTAGTCTCCGCCGTCTTCGCCGCCTTGGCCACGACGATCGAGTTCTGCACAAACACCATCGTGTCGTCCACGATACCCCACACGTACGGCCAGCTGTACTGCTGAATGGCGTCGGGAGTGAAGACCCACTGAACAATCGTCGTCGGGCGGAGGATGCCATGACGTAGCATCGCGTTCAAGATGAGCGCAATGTGCTGCGGAGACTTGAGCCAGACGCTCGCGACCGCGCGTACTAGCACAAGCTCGTCTTCGTCCCCACCACGGAGCTGGTCGGCCTGGCTGTACTTCTCCAGCAGCAGGCGCATATGCGTGAACGTAGCTGCGCCAGCCTCGAGGATGCAAGTCCAAACCACCTCCAGCGCATCTTCGCGCGATACTCCGCGCTGCTTGGTTTCTTCAAACAGCCACGCTTGCAGCGCTACAGCTGGAGGGTGCGTCTTCAGCTTCGCCGCGGCCGCCTCGTACAACTCGGAGAGCACCTCTGATGGCGACGAACTGCCATTCGTCGGATCGCCGTCATCGCCGTCGTTCATTGCCGAACCTTCGCCGGCTGGCTTGTTGACGCGGAACCGGATGCGCGGCTGCGGTGACGGCGGAAGCAGCATGTGGAAGTCGGTCGGAAGCACAGTCTGCATGTGCTGCAAGTACGACAAGCGCACGCAGCGCTCAATAACTGCGCTCACGAACAGGCGCTGCGCGTCGTCCTCTTCGGCTTCTAGCACGTGCGCCCAGTGCGCCCATGGCCACTTGAACTCGAAGTTGGATAGGAAGTGGCTGAAGAGAAGAACGAACGCGTCACGAGCACCAGCGCGCATAGTTGGAAGCTCACGGAACAGCAGTTCGACGACAATAGCGAGCGCGGGCGAAACGATGCGCGCATCCGACTTGACCAAGTGGGTCAGCACGGCGCAGTCGTATGCGAGCGTGGCCGGCGCCGTCTCGTTAAGCGCCTTGACCAGGAGCGTCTCAACCAGCAGAAACTCGCTGCGGACATCAGTAGCGCTCGCGGCGGACGCAAAACGGGCGTTCACGTTGCGGCACATGCTGAGCAGCATCTTGGCCGCCATTGCCGGCTTCGGATACGACGTCTGGGATCAACAGCAAAATGAACACCTCAATCAATATTCCTTCACGGGGAATTGCAAGCAATGCATGATATAACAGCATCCTTACCTCCAGTGCCTGGTCAAAGTCACCCCTCAGCATGAGATACGACGCCAACGGCAGGTTCGCGATTGCCGCGCCCGCCACTCCCGAGTCCTCCGTGAGAACGCGAAATAACGGTGCATACGGAGGAATGCTGGTGACATCGAACTAAATATCACGAAAAGATCGCGCCGGCGGCATTTGAAGGTCAGTGATCCAAAATGGAATCATTGTACCTACTTGACCAGAACCGAGAATGGACGAGCACGTACATTGGCCGGTTCGATCGCGAGCGAAGCCGTCAGTGAATGAGGCTCAACAAGCTTCCAGCGAGATGGAGACACAACTTCGTGGGACGACAGCACACCCGGCACTACAACGCCATGGCTAGATGATTCTTCAGCACCATCGTTGATATCGTCTGACTCGGGAGCCGGAGGCACCGAAGAGGCATCCGCGCGGAGTTGCTCCAGCGCCTTCCAGTACAATGTCAGCGGGTCGTAGGCGGCGCAGAAGGCAGTCTGCTCTTCGTCGTTTTCAGGTTCCCAGAGCAAATCCAGTCGCAGCCGGCGCACAAGCCAGCTAGTGCCGTGGGCACTCTCGATGCCACGCGGGTTGCTGTCTTCTTCGCGGTTCGAAATATACTCCTTGCATCGACTCAGCAAACTCTCATACAGGTCCTGGCTGTTGACGGCGAGCGCCGGTCCGCTCTGACCATCCCATACACACACACCTCATCGTCAGTACCATATCACGTCAAATCCTCCACGTCACGATGCCAGCGATCTTCCTTACATGGACAAGAGCATCGAGCACTACGCTCGCGTAGAAGTCCTTCCAGGCCGCTGCGTGTTCGCGAGCACGCAGAGAGGATGACGGGTTCGAGACGTTCTCGCTGTTGAAGTCATCGGGCGTGCAAACCGACTGGAGCGAGTCGAGCAGACCCAGCATGTCGTCCGCGCGCACCACACGCACGATGACGAGCTCAGCCAAGAATCGCACGATCAGCACGATGCGCAGCTGCTGATCCGTGGTGCTATCCGCCTTGCTGTCCGCGCCACTCGCAGGCGCGCTGTCGACAGGCGCGCCGCCCGCCTTCTCCGTGTCAAACGCGTCGATCGCGCGCTGCAGCATCTGCACGGCGTCCTCCAGCAGGCGGCGACCGAACTCGGGCTGCTTGGCGTTCACCAGGCCCGCAAGCGCGGCATACAGCGTCGTCTTGTGCGCCAGGCGCGTGACGCCGCGCAGCACGAGCGCCGTGAGGTGGCCCAGCTTGGCGTGCTGTGGGTCCTGCTCCATCTCGGCAACGACCTTGCCGGCCGCGCGCGAGACGTTGTCGCGCAGCGCCGTGCCCTGCAGCCAGTTTGATAGTGGCGCCGACTCGCCGAGCTCCACGACCGCCTTCTTGGTGAGGCGCCAGGCGCGCGCGCGCTCGCTCTCGGCCGGCGCCATCGCGCCGCGATCCCCGTAGCGGTCGCCGCGCCGCCCATATCGGTCGTCCCCACGCGACGAGCGGTTGTTGTCGTACCGCGAGCGCTTGTACCCGCCGCCGTAACGCCCGTCCTGCTCGTCGTCGTCCTCGAACGAGCGCTTGCCGCCCCCGCGGCGGCCGTCGTTCCCGTACGAATCGTTATTGCGGTACATGTCCAAGGCGTGCGGCGGGGTGAGGGAGGGGAGACGTCGTCACTTGATAGCGCGCGAGTATGCGGCGGGAGATTGACCGAGCCGAGAGACGAGCGAAGGGGAAACGCGGGCTTTTCTCGCGACGGTACTCGCGTCTTATTTGATTGTTGGTGGCTTTCGGTTGGGCAACGCGGGCGGGTAGACCGGGCGGGTGGCTCGGCGGCCGTATACCTTTCGCGAGCACGGTACTAGGTCCAACTACTATACCGGATCTACAAAGTACGATATTGTTGCCTAAATCCTCGTATAATGAATACCATAACGAATTAAGCTAAATTATGTGATTTGGCAGGTAATTGATCCCGAAACGTCCTACTGATCCTTCGGCTCGAAACGTCGCCAATGCTGGTCATGAGGCCGACGACGCGGCGATGGCGGCGGCCGCGCGACTACCGCTACTCCCCCGACCATCGCGCGCTTCTTCTCTTCATGCTGGCTGGCCTGTCTGTCCCCCTGGGCGGTGCGGTGGCCGCTGATGCCGAGCTCTCCGATCTGAACCAGCGCCACCATATTGCTTTAGCCACTGCTGCTGCTGCCATCGCCAAGGACACGACGCTGAGCGCGGCGAACGCTTCCGTGGGCGTCCTGAATCCGCAAGTGGACGCGCCGCTTGCCCCGCGAGTCTCGAGCTACCGCAACGCGTACGGCTCGCAGTTCTCGTGCGGGTCCACGTGCTTGTTCATCGCCGGCACGTACTCGACGATCGTGTGCAGCCTGCTGCTGCTCATCTGCCTCGTGCCGCTGCAGCAGCGCGTGCAGTCGGCAGACGCTGCTACTACGCGGCTTTGGTTCGGCGGGAAGCGGTATACACCACCAGAAGAAAAAGATAATAAGCTGGCTGCTGCGACTGGAGATCGGGAACGAGGCTGCTGGGCGAGAACTGTGCTCTGGGTCGCTCGTCACGTACTGCCAAGAGGCGCAGTGGTGCACGACGAAGAAGACATCTACGAGAACTTTCACGAAGACTACTTGAGCGTCACGCAGGCACTCGCAGGCGACGGTCAGCGGAAGACCTACGAGAGTATCGGCGTCGCTACGGACGACCTGCCTAGTCCGTTCCTCGGGTTCCATAGCGGCGACGACGTCATCGTGGTGGACGACCCAGAGCGGCTCTTCGACAGCCTTCCACTCAGCCAGCGCGGGAGATCCAAGCGCACGAGCATATTCAGCAACTCACCACCGCCGCCACCTCCTCCTCCGCCCAGACGCACTCAGAGATCCAGTCGACTCTCGATCGCATCAGCATCACCCGACGTACGAGAGGCAGTGAGTGCTGAAAGCGGCAGTGAGACGGCGATACTGCCTGGACGATCATCGTTTGTCGGGTCGGCTCCAGCCTCACCTGTTCCCGATATTACACCAGATTTCATCGAACAGCACCGGCGGATGACGCTCACGGGGTACCAGCTAGCGCCGAGCGAGTCCAAGGAGGACATGATGCGCGCGGTGGAGCGGCGAGCGTCGATCCAGCACCGAGCCGAGAAGCGCCGGGAGATCGCCAAGTCGGACATTAGCTACGAGAACCTGGGCGACGAGGAGATTCAAATGTACGAGTACCTGGAGTTTGTGCGTCAGCTACTGGAGGGCATGGCGCTCAAGAAGGTCTGCCAGAGCAGCACCAAGGTGGTCAAGCGCACGTTTTTCGTGAACGCCGAGATGACGACCATCTATTGGAACAAGGTCGGCAACAAGAAGTGGATGACGCGCAAGAGCAGCATCCAGGTCTCCGCGATCGACAAGGTGCTAAAGGGGTTGGAGGGCAACCCGGGCCTCGCATCCAGAGGCGCCGTGCCCGAGAAGAGCTCTCTGTGCGTGTCCATCCTGTGCTTCGACGGCAAGCGGCTGGATCTGGAGGCAAACGACGAGGCTGTGCGGCAGCGACTGTTCCTCGGGTTCTCGCGGCTTGCCATGGAGAAGCGGCTGAGCGCTGCCGCGTCTCCTTCTCCGAAGGTGTCTTCCGAGGAAGGTGCTAGTGTCGGTCTACCGCCGTCCGAGCCCGCGAACCTGTCCCCAGCGCGACGAGCAACGCAGCGGTCGCCGACCCACTCGTCGCAGCTCGATCAAGTGATGGAGGAGGAGGAAGAGGAGGGGGACGACGTGTAGTGAGGCGGCTGAATCGCTTGGTATTGCTGCGGCAACTCTCTCCTTGTTATCGCTTTATATATTATGGTGTGGTGGCCGCGAATCTATGACCAGCGGGTAGCTAGCTAGCTGGCACGAAAGGTGTGCGCGGCTAGATGCCGCGCAGCAGGCGCGTGGTTTTGGAGGACGAGCTCTTCTTGAAGACGCCCGCGATGGCGAGGATGATGAGGATGACGAGCACGACGCACAGGCCGATAGCGATCGTGAGCTTGACGTTCTTCCACCACATGGCCTTGCGCAGTTTGCGGCCCGTGTTGCGGAAGACCTTGGCCTGCTCGTTCAGATCGTTGGTCTTTTGCTCTACGACCTCCATCTTCTCCGTGTTGGACAGCACGACCTGGATGTTGTCGTGCATGACCGTCTTGACGTTGTCCACCTGGTTCATCACCTCGGACAGCTTGTCCACCTTGGTGCGGTCGTCGTATGTGCCCGCGATGGTCGACAGGATCTTCATGCAGTCCTTGTCCAACCCGTGCTGCATTGTGTCCACCACCATTCACACGTCTATCAGTCAGTCACCACTACCTACAGCGAGCAACAACACCGGCGACAGGGCTCACCTCGCGGCAGGTGAGCGCCTTGGAGCCGAAACGCGGCACGATCTCCTGCTGCACGGCGGCGATCATCTGGAAGGCCAGGCGGATGGGGTAGTCCTTGGCTGTGATGGCGGCGAACACGAGCTCGTCGTTGTCCATGGTGAAGTGGAACTTGTTGGGGTCGCACTCGAGCGAGTGGCGCCCGTTGGGCGTCACCTGCGACTTCCACGTCGGCGCGCGGATCACCTTGGACAGCATCTCGCGGAATGTGTTGAGCTCCGCCATGTCCACATTGCCCTTGCGCGTCGACGAGTACAGGTAGCACGCCACGATCGCCTTGTCCGTCGCGCGCGCGATCGCCAGGAACTTGACGTTGTCCTTGGTCAGCGAGCTCGGCGTGTGCGCTGTCGACATGGCGGCTTCGGTTGCTTCGGTTGCTTCTCTTGGGTCACGGAGGATGGGGTAGAGCGGCGCGGGGGGAGGAGACGCGAAAGCAGAGAATGAGACTACGAGGATGTAGGTATCGGACAGCGCGGCACTGCCCGGGCTATTCCTGACGCGACAGAGAGAAGAGAAGAAGGATCGCTGGCTTCCTCGGTATAAATAGCGAGCGCGGAGGCGACAGGATTAGCCGAGACGGCTGCTGCTCTCACGTGTGGAAGGAACTGCACGGGGCGAGCGCGGAGAAGAGGCGCAGGAGACCTTTGAGAGACACGGACCTCCTCCCAGTGTTGGTCAGAAGAAAACGGTCCGTTGGTGTGAAAATGCAGCATGTCAGCCGCCCGGTGGGTTCACAATCAGAAAAGGCAGAGTTATTCAATTAGCGAATATTACATATTTGAATCTTCTTGAGGCGTCATACCATTACAAACTACGTATTCGAAGGATAACTTCATAAAAAATTACGCAAAGCGATTGTGATAAAATCCAGGAGATTGGAGATTTCGCATGCACCGAGACAAGCCCATCAAAAATCCAGAGCAGTTGGCAGAGTGCTTCAACCGGGTCAAGCGATGCAATACTGTCAGAGGACTTGGCACTTGCTTCAATGCATTTATGATGATGACGTTCATCTACTCGATCTGGAGGAACGGGGCGGCGGCGGCGGCCAGCTTCTGGAGCTGCTCGGCCGAGAACTGGTTGTCATGGGATGAGAGAGAGGTCGACGCCGGCACCTGCTCCTCGAGCAGGACAACGTCGGCGCCGGCGCTCAACACGGCCTTGGCAGCCACCTCTTCGATAGTCGAGCTTCCGGGAGAGACGAGCGAGCTAGTCTCCCACGCGCGCAAGATGCCCTCGACGCGAGCCGAGTCCACAAGCTACAGAGGGACAGCATCAGACACGGAGTACGTTAGTCAACAGGGTTACATCCCAAATCCAGAGCAATTTTTTGGCTCCGCCCGTACCTCAACAGACGCGGTGAAGCACTTGAACAGCTCGCGCAGCGCCATCGAGTAGGCAAAGCCGAACTGCTTGGTCTCCTCATGTTGCGAGAGCTCCTTGATCGTCACTTCGAAGCGCGGGTAGATCTGCGTCTCGAGCACGAAGATCCATTCCTCAAGGTTGTCGAACTGGCCGTGCTGATTCGCGAGGATGTGACCCCACGCCACGTCCTGCGCGGTGGGCAGCGGCAGGTGGGTGAACTTTGGCGCCACCTTCTCAATGTACGTCTTCTCGATGCTGATGGCGAGGTTGAACGCGGTCTTGAGCAGCAGCGCGACGTCCTCCCCGGGCTTGTCAGCATACGTCTTGAGCAGCAGTGGCTTCCCGTTCGAGAGCACAGTCTCAAGTGGCCGGTCGCCAATGATCAGCATCTTGTGCTCGTCCCGGAACTGCTTCACGACGCTCGGAAGCGGGAACATACCGCTGCTTCCAAGGTGGATCGGCAGCTGCAGAGACGCAAAGCGGTCGCGCTTCTCCGCCAACGGTGCCAGCGCCTTCTCAATCAGCGAGTCAAGCGACACCGACCCGCTGGACAGGCCGGAGATCGCAAAGCCATAACTCTGCACGTGCCCGTCGGTGCACAGCTTCTCCAGCGTGTCCGAGGCATTTGCCAGTGCTTCTGACAACGCACTGGTGTCAGCCAGGAGCTCGTCGGGGACCTTGAGCACGACGTGGTCGACGACATCGACGTTTAGCGCATCGGACGCGATGGCCACGCACTTGTCAATGACACCGCTCGACACCCGCTCGCTGGGCGCTGGCAGTACGATCACAGACCAAACGATGCACACGTCAGAGCCCATAATGTGGTATACATAGATGACGCACACCACTCACATTCCGAGGACGGACTGAGTAGCGAGTCGCCGATGAGCGCGGACACGACGAAGGCCTCACGCGGGATGGCCAGCTCCTCGATCAGCTCCTGCAGCACGAGCGCCTCCACGTATGCCTGCTTCTCTCCGTGCTTGGGCGCTTCGAACGGGTTCACGGCCGCCTGGATGAAGTTCCCTTCGAACGCCGACATGACGCCCTTGCTCGTGTTGATGCGCGGCACATCCTTGGCCCACAGCGCCGGGCTCCCGACGCCGCGCCGGCCGAGCGCCAGCGTCTCCGAGCCGCCAACGCAGAGCGTCGGGCTCGTCTTTGGCGGCTGTGCCGACCGGGAGAGGAACTCGCGCGTGTCCTCGGGCGTCGCGCGGCCAATATGCAGCGCCGCAGCGCCCGCGGGACGCCGCACCGCGCGCAGGAGCGGCCGCGACGGCGCCACCATCGACCACGAGCCGCTCAGCATCTTGGATCGACTATTGTCCGTCAAGTATGTGGGGTATGGAGGCCAATTGCTCTTCTAAAGAGAACTGCGAGAAGTAATCTCTTTATATAAGAACGGGTGATCATGCCGCGCGTCGCAGATTTTGTTTAGGTTTAACTCTATTTGTGACGTTAAAGTGATGCTAACGCGGCAACTGCAAGCGGTTCTATCTACCTACTGCGTGCCCTGCAGCGTCTTGACAAACTCGCGCAGCACGTCCTTCACCTCCTTGTTCGTCGGGATGTAGTGGCCGCCAGGGTGGTAGTACACGGCCGGGTTCTCGTACAGCTCGAGCAGCGCCTGCCCCCGGTCCTTGCTCACGACGACGTCCGTCTCGCCGATCACATGCACGGAGGGGAGGCTCACCTTCTGCGTGCTGGCGTACTGGGGGTTGGAACACGGCGCGGCGGCGAAGAAGATACCGAACTTAAAGGCGAAAGGCGTCTCCAACGGGCTCTCCACTGCCAGTCAAGCCCCAGTTGTGTCCGTAAGTCACTCTTCCCATCAAGTTGACAAACCAAGCAGCAAGCGAAGACGTACACTGGTGCTGCAGCACCATGGACGCGATCATGCCGCCCTGGCTGAACCCGAAGATACCGTCGAACGGGCCTTCCTTGCGCACGAACTCTCCAATGTACTCGATGGACGAGGCGGCCTCCCAGTACGCGTGCGTCGCGGTCTCGTCGTCGTAGTTCCACCACGCGAGCTGCCGCGCGTCGCCCTCCTTCGCCTCAGCCGGGGCGCTATCGTCCACGATACATGAAATCGTGGAGGTTAAAAGCTGTCAGTGCTGGAGCATGCTGAGTGTACCAGGGCGCGTGTGCCTTACCTGTCGGTGGTCTCGACGGCGATCGGGGCGTCCAGGTAGACTGTGCAGCAGAGCACTGGTCAAACCACGAAGGGGCAATCAATAATAGCCACCGCCACCGGTCCGGGTCATCGCACCGAACTCTATGCTGCTCTTGAGCGCGCGGCGCAGCGCCGACATGCGACCTCGCAGGGCCTCGGCGTTCTGGCGGTAGCCGTGCAGGCACAGCACGCGGTACTTGTCCATGGCTTCACGCTCGAGGTGTGACTGCGTTCTTCGCGGTAATAATGCGCGAATGGCGCTGGTCTGGGCGGCGCTGGTGGCGTCCATTGGCTGTACATCACCAGCTCATCGACGCACCGAGCGGGCTTGTCCAGCTGGAGGTGTTTTTCTCACGGACAGATCGCACTGCATAGCCGCTGCCTGCGATTACTTTTGCTTGCGTTTCTCTCACGTCGGCAGTGACAAGCCGCGTGCACGGGCGAGCAGCTTCACGCAAGATTTGTAGCCAATGAGATTGCCCATCCTGACGTTCACCAAGGCCATAGCTGCTCACTCTGTGAACCATACCTAATGTGAAGTGGTAAATGGACTCGACGGTGAGCGCACTGGTTGCTCTATTACAGTAGCCAAGCTGCTGGTCTCTTTCGCTGTCTACATGGGCATTCGAGTTCGCACCAGACCACACGATGTCGAAACGCGCAGTCTACTTCTTGGCATCCGCCGCTTGTAGCGTCTTGACGAACTCGCGCAGCACGTCCTTGGGCTCCTTGCTCGTCGGGATATAGTGGCCGCCAGGGTGGTAGTATACCGTCGGGTTCTCGTACAGCTCGAGTAGCGCCTTGCTGCGGTCCATGGTCACCACCGCGTCCGTCTCGCCGATCATGTGCACGGACGGGAGGTTCACCTTTTGCGCGCTGGCGTACTGCGGGTCCGTGCAGTTCCCTGCGGCAACGAAGATGCCGAACTTGAAGGTGAAGGGCGTCTCCGTCGGGTTTTCTACTGCTTGGCACGATGCAGCACCAACACAACGAACGTTAGATACCACTCACTCGCATGGCCGCCAATGCGAGAGACGTACGCTGGCGCTGGAGCAGCATGGAGGCCATCATGCCGCCCTGGCTGAAGCCGAAGACGCCGTCGAACGGCCCCTCCTTGCGCACGAACTCGCTGATGTAGTCGACCGCCTCGTTCAGGAGCGAGTACCGGTGTGCGCCGGTCTGCTCGTCGATGTGGAAGTTCCACCACGAGAACTGCCGCACGTCCTCATCCGCCGGCATGCTGCCCATCCATCCCATTGTTAGAACAGATCAAGCGTTGTCGCTATAGCGTTAACGACAGCGACACTCGCCTGCTCGCGTGCTCCTCGTTTGTGGGCTCGTACGGCACTGTAATCGGCGCGTCCAGAAAGACTAAAGACGCCGCCATGCGCGACGGTAAGCAGGTGATCCCAGTCCATCAAGGAAGCAAAAGGAGGCGTCGATGAGAGCGCGCGTACCGAGCTCGATGCTGCTCTTGAACGCGCGACGCAGCGCCGCCATGCGCCCGCGCAGCTTGTCGCCGTTCTGCCGGTAGCCGTGCAGGCACAGCACGCGGTACTTGTCCATCGTTCGCAGCGGAGAAGAAGGAGAAGAAGGAGAAGCCGTCTGTCCGTCCAAGGTCCGCTTGGTTTGCTTTTGAGCTTGTCAACTGTGTCCCAGTCGCCCGCCACCTCAGTCCGAGGGTGGATTGCGTCATCTTTCGGTTGGAGGCATCACAAGTGGCTATCACCACCGAAACTGCACGAATCTGGTCAGCAGTGCTCACAAACGGAAGAGAGGTACGCACATATTTGCACATTACCCGCCACCGTTCGCGTTGAACACGGGGCGCAGCTGCCCGCCTATACATTTCCAAAGGTATAAACACGCGGAGCACGCGCCACGAAGCCGCTCGCCTGCCGTCACTTTCGCGCGTACCTATTACCGGGATACACTACAGCAGGGCGCAAGTACATTTTGATGGTGCGAGCGAGCCGCGTGTTTCGTCTAACGGCGCTGGCGCTCGCGGCGCTGGTGTTCGCGGCGCTGGTGAGCAGCGCGGCGGCCGCCAAGGCCAAGAAGAGGTGCGTGGGTCTCGATGAAGCGGGAGGATTACCCGACGTGTAGTGCAATATCTAACGACTCCTCCTACGTGGATATTATGGGCGCGAGCAGCAGCGTGGAGGTGCAGTTCCCGCACGTGACGGACGCGCTGCTGGAGCAACTCGGGTACCAGAAGAAGAACCGGTACTCGTCGTCGTCGTCGTTCAAAGTGACGCCGCGCAAACCCGCGCCGGACTTTAGCAACGTGAACGCGGTGGTGGACGAGCAGTTCGTCAAGGTGTCGCTGGGCGACTACAAGGGCAAGTGGCTCATCCTGTTCTTCTACCCGTTCGACTTCACGTTCGTGTGCCCGACGGAGATCGTGAGCTTCAGCGACAGCGCCGACCTGTTCCGCAGCATCAACGCCGAGGTTGTGGCCATCTCGACCGACTCGCACCACACGCACCTGGCGTGGGTCAAGACGCCGCGCAGCGAGGGAGGCCTCGGCAAGATGAACATCCCGCTGGTCGCCGACATCAGCAAGCGCATCTCGGAGGACTACGGCGTGCTCGTCACGGACGAAGACGACGAGATGTACGGCGCCGCGCTGCGCGGACTGTTCATCATCGACCCCGAGGGCACGATCCGCTCCATCCAGATCAACGACGACGCCGTCGGGCGCAGCGTCGACGAGACCATGCGCATCCTCAAGGCCTTCCAGTACGCGGCCGCCCACCCACACGAGGTGTGCCCCGCCAACTGGAAGCCCGGCGGCGAGACCATCAAGACGGACCACGTCAAGAAGATGGACTTCTTCCAGCACCTGTACGGCAGCGAGGAGGCCAAGCAGGAGCTCTGAGCTTCGCTCGGATAGGCAGCATCAGCAGAGGAGGAACGTGGGGCGAGTGTGTATGACGGGGGGAAATGCTCGTCCTTGAGTGAAGAACTACAGCGCGTAATGCAGTCTTGTTGTGTTTGGAACTCCCATCACATGAATCGGACATGCAATACGATCGATCGCACTGTCGGAGTGAAGTGGCGAAGACACGCGGGGGGGACGTGAGTTTGCCGCGCTTCTTTATGCGCCCCATCAACACACACAATGGTGGCCACACACGGAAAGCGAGAGCTTCATAAGCTCGTGGAGGTGACCATGATGTTCACGCCGATACGAACGCCGCCAGAAATGGATTGAGCAATAGTTGACCATTATTTTTTTTCTCATTTTTCTTATTCTTTTACGTAAGGCGCCGGCCGCAGCAACGACCAAGCGAGCCGCCAAGCGCTTATGATGATCTCGGCCGTCTATCCAGCAAGCCCAGCAACCTGGCCTTGCTGATATGACCCGGAAAACTCGCGCGGAGGCCACGAGTCGCGTCTCCGCCAGTCAAATGCTTGTCATCCCTCGGCGGCCGCTCGGTCGTCGCTAGCGGATTCGGCGCTGTGTCTGTCCTCGTCGACGATGCGTGGCGAAGGAGCAACTTACTGCTGCGGGAAGCCGTGCTTCCAGTTCTGGAGCTTGAGCGCCACGATGGGCACGACCGTGCCGCCCACGACGACGAAGAGCGTGAGGCCGCCCACCCACTTCTTGGAAAAGTCGCCCTCCCACAGCAGGTGCTCGTGGTGGTGGCCGTCCTCGGCCAGGCGCTTGGCCGAGCTCGAGATGGCGCGCTTGCCCGCCGTCATCTTGGACGCGGTCTGCTTGAGCACGGTGGCGAACATGGCGATCAGAAGAGCGGGGCGAAGAGAGAGCGGCGGGTGTCTGGGCGTCTCGCGATTCCGAAGTGGAGGGGGGAGAAGCGCGCGCAGTGAGCGGCTACGAGCGGGCGGACCGCCACAAAACCCGATTTTCCGCTTGTAGACAATTGGGCGGTGTATCACTTGATTAAAATATGTGGGCGGAGAGAAAATGTAGACAGTGTGTAGTATACAGATCAAGTGTATCCGGACGTGAGACGCAAAAACATGCGTGACATGGTTTACAAAGGGGTAAGACGAGGTGGAGCGGGCACCGTGATGGATAATAACCGGACGGTATACAATTTGGAGTATACCCGTGAGCACCGGTCCTGCCCGCGTGTCTTTGCGAAGAGCTACAATTGATCAGGATAACCACTTGGTGTTTGTAATGCCCTTACATATGTCAAGTGTAAAGCGAAGGCATCTTGAACGGCCACCAACAGCATGAAGCAAAGAAGTCCATGGGTCGTCGTATTACACGTGTGCACTGCGTGGCGCAGCGTCGTTATATAGGAGGAAGAGGAGAGAGCGTGACACCGTGCTCATGACGCGCGGCAGAAGGACTGGAGCAGTGCGGCGTCGGCGAGCAGTTGCAGCCGCGGATCCCGCTCCACTGCCCTTGCGGCGTCCTTCATCTTGACAGCCAGCTTGTCATGCCCGCAACCCGAGTCGATCAGGCGCTTTCCCGTCATGGATAGCGACAGGTCGGGCGTGAGCTTGGCGATCGACGGCTCGATGCTGTTGGCTGGCGACGGCTGCAGCGTCGCGGCCGCAGCGATCCAGCTAGAGAGAGGAGGAGCTGCATCACCCATTGCTGGCACCCTCCACCGCTCGGGAGGACTTGTGACCTGCTGTGCGTCTGACGGCTTCCAGCACAGCGCGTTGCCGTTGCCCATCTGCACCGTGTGTAGCAGAACCGGCGGTTGGAGAGTCTCCCGCGGGAAAGCTGCGCCTTTGCCCACTCGTCCGACTTGCAGCAGCGCTGACGCAGGGCTGAGAAGAGAGTTTGGGTGCGATGGCACCGGTTGAACTGTCGGTGGTTGCGTCGTCTCGACAGGAGCGACCGTACGCGCGCCCACATCTCCATCACCCGGCGCCTTCTCGCTGCGCTTCTTGTGACTGGACGGAGAGGCAGGCCCAGCGCTGCGCTTGAGCCGCCGCTTGCTCGAGTTCCAGTGGTTCTTGATGGCGTTGTCCGTGCGCCCGGGCAGCATCTTGGCAATCTCGGCCCACTTGTTGCCGAACTTCTCGTGCGACTCGCGCAGGACGCGCTCCTCCTCGACCGTCCACGGCTCCTTGCGGATCGCTGGGTCCAGCTGATTGTGCCACCGCTCGCGGCACTGCTTGCCGTTGCGGCCGGGCAGCTTGGTACCGATGATGGTCCAGTGGCGCGTACCGTACTTCTGTACCAGCTTGAGCATCAGCTGGTCCTCCTTCTCCGTCCACTTGCACACGGGCTTGCGCTCGCGCCGCTCTTCCAACGGCCGCTTGGTCTCCGACCGCATGCTTTTGGCGTCGCTCTGCATCCTCAACCGCCGTCCGCCTGTTACGACGCTGCAACTGCTGATGATACGCGGTCTGTGTGCGCTGGGACGCTGGTAGTGAACTAACTGGCGAGCAGCAACGGCGACAGGCGAGTCGGCGGGAGCGGAGACGGCGGCAAAGGCAATGAATGGATCGATCAACCGAGGAGCGAGCTGGCCGGTGGGTTGGGAAGTATATCAAAAAGCTTTTTGGGGAGCGCCCAACTGCCCAATCTATCAATGGCGTTGACTTGATTTATGTATGCGATGGAACGTTATATCTTCGACGGAAAAGATCGAAGGAACAATGCCAGCGACCTACTCCCCCCGGTTTATTTTACTTGGTGCCGCTTGTTTTTTCGGGACACTGATTGGGTATAAATGTGCTGATGAAACAGTATAAATTGGTCAAAATGACACTTCGATCATTTCATTGGTGGGAATAGAAGATTGGCACAAGTTGAAGGGCATGGCGACGTTTTGACTATTTTTGGGAACCGAGGCCGTTCAGTTTTCCATACTGAAACTAAGTCTAATCGAGAGAAACAACCGTTAAAGATACCCCTGTCACTGTTTTTGGATACAACCCATGGGTATAATTAGAATAAATCAAAAATAGATTTGCCTAAAAACAGCCTTAAAGTCTCCATAACAACTTCAAGTGCAGCGCCACCTTTGACGCGTGCGCTTGTTCTTCCTGGGCGCTCCCCAGTCTCCTGCACTCAATGGCGGCGCCTCAAAAGCTCGCAGTAGCGGACAGCGAAGCGTCCGCAGCCCCCGCGATCGCGGTCGGGCACTTGCGCTTGTTGTGGCCGAGCGTCTTGCAGATGGAGCAGCGCTTCGAGGCCGTCGGCTTCATCTGGATGGCGCGGTTGCGCACCAGCTCCTCGTCCACGGGGATCTGCACGGGCGTCGCGGTCGGGCCGTAGGCCTCACCGTAGCACGCGACCGTGTACATGGGGTGGCAGAACCGCGTCATATCCCACCGCACGCCGCCCCCCACGCTGCTCTTGTTGAAGAACACGGCCGCTGCGTACAAGTGCTTGCACGGCAGGCCAAACTGGTCTCGGTACGGGCACGAGCACGCCTGCAAGCTCAGGTTCACTCGGCGTTTCTTCGGAACTGCGCTCCGTGTGTCCCACACGTATGCAGCCCCAGTCTCGCCGTCGCTGGGCGAAACACAACACGCCGACGCCTCCAGGGATTGCTCTTCCAGGATCTCCTCGGCGTAGGAGGTGAGAACGCGGCCAGGCGAGGAAGCCCACTCCTTGGCGTCGCACTTGCGCTCGTAGAGCGCGCCCATGCAGCGCTCCATGTACCCCTGGAAGAAGTCGAACGGCGCTTGGGCTCTCGTCAAAGCCGCCGTTGGGTTCTCCGACTCGACGAGATTCGTCGTTTGCCACCCGTAGAGCGCGTGTCGTCGCAGAAAGCGGTGCTTGGCCCACGTGTCGGGGTCCATCGCGCGAAGATACTCGGCCGCGCGGGGTTCCACCATGCCCATCGCATGGATCGTCGAGTCAAAGTCTTCCGGCAAGTCGGCGCTCTGTGCGCGCCAGATGTACTGATGCAGCTCGCGCCCAAACGCCGTCTTGAACGTTTCCTCCATGCGCCGGATCAAATGCGAGACGCACTGGACCAGAATCGGCGAAGTGCCCGGCAGCGTCTCGGCAGCAGCAACCACTTCGGCCGTGCGGTCGCAGAACATGGGCACGTCTAGCGCGAGCCCACCCGCCAGGCAGTTGTGGAAAAACCACGCGTAGTTGTCGACCGTCTTCCCATCGCACAACGCCACGGCCAGCGTATAGTTGTCGTTGTTGCCGTCCTTGGTGATCAGCTCCAAGTAGGTGCCATTGTAGTTGCTTGTGTGAGTCATGTCGAGCCCGTCGAGTCCGAGGATGCGCGCACTAAAGCGTTGTACTAGAGGCGCGTGCGGCAGCATCAGGAACGCCCTCTTGAACTCGTACGTGGCGTCGTCTACGTCAATATTAAGCCTCGCGCTCGGATTGAGCGCTTGGAACTGCACGAGAAGCGACTCGAGCTTCTGGATGCCCGAGACGACATCTTTAAGGATCGTGCCAGCCATGGCTTGCTTCGCACGGTAAGCCATGCGCGGCGGCACCTTGATGCCGTCTTGATGTTGCACGATTGAGCGCACAAACGACCCCGAGAGCTTCGGGACGGCACCGAGAGCCGCGTTGGCGTTCATGAGGTGATTGACGACCTGGCGCGTCGTGATTGCTTCCACGCCGGTGCACTCCGGCCCATGATCAGCATTGAAGGAGCTGACGTAGTAGTAGCCCGCGAGGTTCTTGGCCTTGAACTTGCACACGCGCACGATGAAGCCGCACTTGGTCTGGCTGTTGCACACGAACGTGAAGTTCTTGCCGCCGCTCGTGCCCGGGTCCAGCCGCGCGCGCTTGCCCTGCGCGAGCGCAAAGTCCTGGATATACTCCTTGGCCTGTGCGCGGTTCTGGAAATGCTGCCGCACCTGCAGCGTCAGCTCGCCGCCGTTCTTGAGCTTCACGGACGCGCACTGCATGAGCAGTGGCGCTGCGGGCGCGTCCGACCCTGACGACGACGGGCGTCCCGCGCGCCGGCGCTTCTTCGTCGGTGGCGGCACAGTACCACCAGTGGCAGCCTTAATACTCGCGTTACCGTCCGTTGTGGCTGGCAGTGGTGCTCGCGCGCCATTCACGGCTGATGCAACAGGGTCATTGCTAAGCGCGGGAGGAGCGGCGTTCGTCACTTGGTCAAACGCGACAACCGCGGCGCCCACCACCGTAACAGCAGGGATAGGTGGGGCCTCGACAGGCTGGGTGGTGCCTACGGTTGGCGACGGAGCATGGCGAGGACTTACGCCGCCCTGGTCGTCGCCGGTGGTCGCAGCATCCGTGTTGCTCGTGGCGAGCACAGGCTCCTCTTGGCTCATTTTCCTGGGCCGGCGTGTTTATCGGTTGATCTTGGTTTATGTATGGGGAAGTGGCCCCTGGATTGATACCTGCTTTCGTCTGTGGCTTCCCGCTTTTCCCTCACATTCTTCGTGTTCTGCATTGGCAGGAAAAAGACCCGGTTCCTGAAAATAGTGGGGACTTGGGTACCTATTTTTGAAAATTATAGCACCTTATACATTTACTTAGGTAACGCTGAACGCACGGGAAACACTTTTTCGCTTTTTCATCCCCGATATCAACTTTAACGAATATGTGAGGTCTATGAATGTTGCCGTTTCTTCGCAAAACTGGCACAAGCATCTAAAAAAAACTTCACAGAGATCTGCGTGAATATGCAACGGGATACAACTGAGGGTGCATTCGGTGGAAATACAGTTCCCGAATTTTATTTCGCAGAATATAGAATTTGGAACGCACATTCTATATCCATTGAAATAGAGTTTTTGTGCGTTCGGTCGCTGCATTGAGCTTCATATTCCTCCCAAACAAAAGTATCCAAGATGTTGATAAAGTAATGAAGGTATATGTATCCTTCAGGGTCCATTCGGAGGATCGCACAAAAGTGCAGCAACTTTTCATGAGTTAAACAGACTTCGCTGTCGATAGCCGAGCATAGGAGGCATGGAGGAAGGTGACGGCGACCAAGCCTCATGCTCAAGCGAGCTCGTGTCGCTGTCTTCTGCTGGTAGTGATTCCTCGTTGTGCAGCTCCTCCTCGTCGTCATCTGATGACGAAGTAGCCGAGCTATCGCCGTACCTTCGCGCTCATTACGTTAAAGTGCCCCGGCACACTTCCATTCTCCAGGGTGCTGCATACTACCACGAGCTCATCGAGTCTGCTAACGAGATGCGCTTTTACGACAGCTCGAATGCGTCGCAGTACCTTTTTCTCCCTACTGCGCGTACTGGAAGGCACTGATCAACTGCGCACTTCGGTTAGCATGTCTAGCGGGGAAAAGTTGCTGATCATGCTGCTTGTGTTAAGTAGCACATCCAACCGAACGGCCTCCGAGCGGTGGCAGCACAGTGGCTCGCCCATAACAACTGCTGTGCACGAGGTACTAGGCGCTATCAGTGCGATCGAGACCGACCTCATCAAGCCGCCTGCTAGCGTCACTCCCGACCACATTCTAGCGTCTCCCAAGTTCTACCCCTACTTCCGAGACCATGTTGGTGCGCTGGATGGTACGATTTGGTTTCTGCATACCAAGCAAGAACCACACCCTTACTGATGCACTACAGTGCGCGCCAAAAGTATCCGAATATAATTGTTAGTTCGATATTTTGGCGAAAATTGCGATTTTGGGCGAAAGAGTGGATTCCCCGAATTCAGCAAAGCAAGAGCAGTCGTTTCATACAATTTTTGCTGAAATCGAGTCAGTAGGTAAAAAGTTACGGCCGAAATACTGAGACTTAGGATTTGGGGGCGCGCCAAAAGTAGCCGAATGGACGTGTTATTTAGAAATGCGCGCCGTTTCTCGAACTTTCGAGAACTGCTTGTAAAAGCACAGCATTTGACGAGCTCAGAACCACTTTTATTTTTGCGGGGCGACCAAAACTGATGGGGAAAGGCGG
>JAADXW010000036.1:0-54846 GCA_023337975.1 Phytopythium ostracodes
CAAATCAAACTGGGGAAAAAATGTCAGCCGCATGCTAAACACGATTATCGAAGTGTTTTCAGCGATTTTCAGCTTCTCCGCTCTTTTATTGGTCAAGAAGCTTTACAGAACAGCATTTTATATATTTTTGGCCAGTACTTTGCCTGCTCCAACCAGCGCTGCCGCAGGCAGCGGAAAAGAGCTGCCGAAGGCAGCGTTGATAGCGCAGCGCTGCAATATAGGGTTAGCACCCACCCTACCAACCAAAAGCGCTGCTGAAGGCAACGGTAGAAGTGCACCGCGCAGTGGTGCAAGACAAACCTGTTGAACATGCACTTTCGGGTTTAAGGTATGGCTGTGATGACGTGATAGATTAAAAATATCCCTCCAATAACAACCGGTTAGATTTGAGGCTATGTCTTTTGGACCACTTTTCAGGCTTTTGGTGCACTTTCTAGTCTTTTTAGGCAAATTTTGAGGTTCTCTCGTGACGCAAACACGTCGCCAGCTGCCTGGTGTGGCGGACATAAATGAGTCACCTGAGTGAATCTGTGGTTGTTTACGACTTGTGACTTGTCGACAACTTGGCGTACCTGAGAAGTATTGGATAATCGAAAAATCCAGAGGACTTGCTTGCATGGAGCTGCTCATGCGGTTGTCTTGGTTTCCTTATCTACATGACATGCATCAGTGCTATCACCGATCGTACTGCGCCAAGGGCGATGCATGGCATCCGAGTTTCGACTCGGGCGACACATTTCTGCACCAGTTGGTGATGGCCGTTGCGTGTTCAACAGTTGAGGAGAGCGCGTCCAAGCAGCCTTGCTTCGGTGTTAGAGCCGTGAGATTAATCCGCACGCGGTCGTCACATTGAAGACATGCGTCCTCCAGCGCTACAGTAGACATCACTCGCCTGGCTCTGACGACTTGGCGCCCACGGCTCGTAGCACTTTCTTCTTGGTGGTGGTCTCCGCCTTCGGCTTCTTCACTGCCTTCTTGGAGTTCCCCGCATCGACCTTGGAAAGAAGCGGCTGGAACGTTGTCAGGTCGCCCGCGAACAGCACGCTGTGTGCCCAGCCGGCGAACGGTGCGAAGCGCGCGCGGAAGTGGTCGCCCACGGATCGGTACACGCCCGGCGTGAGGCTCTTCTTCTTGTCGGTCAGGGACGCGTCGAACTCGCGGCACGCGATCTGCCACACGTGCGTGTCGACAGGGATGGCGTCTAGCCGCTCGAGCGAGAACAGCGCAACGCAGTCGGCCACCTTGCGGCCGACACCAGCGAAAACCATGAGCTGATCCTGGTAGCTTCCGTCGTACTCTGCTGACTCAGACTGGAGCTGCGCCTTGGCACCTTCGTCTCGGATCGCATTCAGGTACGCCAAGCCGCCGAGAGCCTGCAGTTGCTGCGCCGTCTTGATGATGAAAGGTGCGCGGTAGCCAAAGCCGAGCGCTCGCAGTTTCGCGTCCTCGCACTTGGTCGCGAGCGCCTCAACCGACGGGAACGCGTGGAAGCGGTCAGCCGTTGCGCCGCTAGTGTACAAGTGGTCGCCATAGGCGACACGGAGCTTGTCGATCATCTGCTGGATGCGCTGGATGTTGTTGTTGGACGAGCAAATGAACGAGAAGAGGCACTCGACCGGGTCCTGCCGCACGATACGCAGGCCCGGTAGTGTGTTGATGATGCGCGCCATGCGGTCGCGCTTCTGCGTCCATCCGTCGTACAGCGGAGCAGCTTTCACCTGGACAAGCGGACGCAAAAGTCAACCGGGACGCACCACTACAAGCACAACGAGAGCTCCAGGTGTAAGTACGAGCGTACATCCAGTCGGAAATATCGCGTGAGCTCAGCGACCATGTCGTCGCTAGACACTGTTGGGTAGCCAGCACCAATTGATGATCAGTCTCGATGGTTTGAGGGACTCGCACACCATCAAGTATCCATACCGTCGGACGGGAACAGGCAGCGACACTCGACGGCCGCGTCCTTCTCACGCAGCACATACACCCGGCGCCCAACGACGCCGATCCATTGCGCGATATCTCCAGCACCTGTTGCCTGGGCCTTGCGCCAGGAGAACACTTGCCCCGACGTCAGCGTGAGCGCGCACGAAAGCTCCCGCGTGCTGCAGAGCGCCGTCCACACCTTCGCTGGCGGCTCTTGCCCCGCAGTCACTTCTCCCACCGCTTCCTGCTTGATAGAGCCCGCGTCTCCGTCCTCCGGCGCCGTGGACAATGCGTCTGTGGAGCCGACTTCCCGTTTGATGTGCGCCTCGCGCTTCCGCTTCTTGCCGCTCACGTAGGGCGCCGATCGAAGCGCGAGCTGGCTCGTTGCGACCGCATCGTCAACCACAAGCGCTCTGGCGCTGTCGGCCGCCGCCACTGCGCTCGCTCTCACCGCAAGGCGCAGCGACCGCCGCATCCGACCTATCCCCGCGATCTTGACGTCGATGACGCCAAAAGCGCAGTCTTTTGCGACAGTATTGTCCCTTCTTCCCGTATACTACGAATATACATATCTATTTTAAGTCAATTACAGGGAGATGTTATAGTCACTTGCGCTCTATATGATTTACGCCACACTCAACTATGCGCACATATTTGCAATAAACGAATTCATCAGCCTTCTCCTCCCAGGAAGTGACCATATGCAAGAACCGGCTTCACCTTCCCAAAAAAACAAAAGCTACGGCCGAAGGAAGCGTCTTTACGGCTCTTGTTGCGCGTCCCCCACGCAGCGTCCGGCGCCATGAGCGGTGTCTGCACGGCCATCACGCACACGGGCGCGCGCTGCGCGTCCCTCGCCGCCGACTCGGGCGTCCACTGCGCGCATCACGCGCGGATGGCGCGCGTCATGGCGCTCGCGCCCAAGGCGTCGACGACCAGCGCCAGCAATGGCAGCGCGAGCAGCAGCGGCAGTGCGCCGAGTGCGTCGAGTAACGGGTGCAGCAGGGTGCAAGAGACGCGTAAGGAGCTGGGCGCGCTGCACTTGGGCCTGAACCGCCAGGGATCAGCGTCCTCCGTGTCGTCCTTCTCGTCCTCGTCTTCGTCAGCGTTCGCCGCTCCTGTCCAGCAGCCACTCGCATCCTCCTCCTCCTCCTCCTCCTCCTCCTTCTCACCAACGACTACGTCACCGGCGCTGGAGCTGCTTGCTGGCGAGAGTATCGTAGGCTCGATCCCGTGCAGCTTTGTGTTCCCGCAGGCGCTTGGGCTGCCGGACCTGCCTGGCGCGCTCTCGATCTCCAATTACCGGCTGCGCTTCGAGCCGCAGAACCCGTCGCTGCGGTCTCCTGGGCTCTTTCACCGCCTTCTGGACGACGCCATCGCCGGCATGCCGCGCGCAAGCGTCGCCAAGCTGTCGTACCCGCAGTCGACGACCCCCGCGACGCGCGCGGCGGCGTCTCGGTACGACAGCACGGCCATCCCGACCAGACTCGTGGTCAAGTTCAAGGACCTGCGCGCCTGGACGCTCAGCGGGGACGTGAGCGCGCTTATGCTCGCGCTCAACCGCCAGGTGTTCGTTGACTCGCCGCTGAGTCTGTTCGCTTTCGCGCACGCGGTCGCTGACCGCGAGCTTGAGCAGCGCGCGCACGCCATCTACGACCTCGATAAGGACTTTGCGCGCATGGGCGTGCCGCTGCGAAGCGGTGGCGGTGCCTTCAGAGTATCGGACGCGAACAGAAACTACAGTATCTGCGCGACGTACCCGCCGCGGTTCGTCGTGCCCGCATCCATTTCCGACCACGAAGTCGCGAGCGTCGCCTCGTTCCGGGCCAAGGGCCGGCTGCCCATTTGCTGCTTCGTGCACCCGCGCAACTCGGCGTCCATTTGGCGGTGCGCGCAGCCCAAGCGCGGCATCTTGCACGCGCAGAACGCGGCGGACGACCGGTACCTGGTGCGCATTGCCTCGTCCAACGCACACCAGCAGCGCGTCTGGATCGCCGACTGTCGCCCCGAGCTCAACGCCCGCGTCAACAACCTCACGGGCGGCGGCACGGAGAGCTCGAGCATCCCGCACGCGCGCGTGAGC
Source organism: Phytopythium ostracodes (assembly GCA_023337975.1). Taxonomy (NCBI): domain Eukaryota; phylum Oomycota; class Peronosporomycetes; order Pythiales; family Pythiaceae; genus Phytopythium; species Phytopythium ostracodes. The sequence continues at coordinate 4,007 of JAADXW010000036.1, forward strand.
TTCCTCAACATCGGTAACATCCATGCCATGCGCGAGAGCATCGACAATGTGCGCGCGCTCGTGCAGTCGGCGGGTGGTAACGAGCTCGACCTGGCCTGGGGCTCGCGCGTTGAGGACACGCGCTGGCTTGCACACGTCCGGCTCGTGCTCTCGGGCGCGCTACGTGTCGCCGAAGCGGTCGAGAACAAGGGCACGACCGTCGTCGTGCACTGCAGCGACGGCTGGGACCGCACGGGGCAGCTCTGCGGGCTCTCGCAGATCCTTCTCGACGGGCACTACCGCACCATCGAGGGCTTCATCGACGTGGTTGAGAAGGAGTGGGTCACGGTCGGCCACAAGTTCTACGACCGCGTCGGGCCAGGCGTGTCGGAGAACGACGAGCAAGCGCCGATCTTCCTGCAGTTCCTGGACTGCGTCTGGCAACTGCAGCGCCAGTACCCGACCCACTTTGAGTTCAACGCACGGCTGCTCGAGACGGTCGCCGACGCACTCTTCTCGGCGCGCTTCGGCACGTTCCTCGGCAACTGTGACCGCGAGCGCCGCTCCTGGCGATGGGCTGAGCGCACGCGCTCGCTTTGGGCGCATGTGCTCCGACACCGCGCAGCTTTCACCAATCCGTTCTTCCGTGAACGAAGCGACCGCGTGCTGCTGCCGCCGGCGTCGTCGCTGCTGCGCCACGTGACGCTCTGGACCGAGTACTTCTTCCGCGGGTCCACAATGCCCGTCATCCCTTCTATTAACCCGTCAGCTCCACCGTTCGCGTCGAGCTCAACGCCGTCTGACCTTAGCGTGGCGATGATTCCGCCTGCAAAGGCCGGAGCCCACACGGGATCCGACGACCTGGTGGCGTCGATGAACGCGGCAGTCAAGCGCATCCGAGCGCTCGAGGAGGAGCTGCGAGAGCTTCGCGCGAGCTCGTACGCTGTGCAGATGCCGCCACCGATTGTACCGCCCAGTCCGTCGCCGATCGTGTACTCGGCCCCCGTGGCGCCCGCGCACTCGTCATCATCAACACAGGCAGTAACGAGCGCCCCGGACTCGAGCATGTTGTTCCCGACACCGACGTCGTCATCATCGCTAGCGTCGTCGTCGGCTTCCGTGTCGGCATCACCGTCGACGTTGGCGAGTGACTACTACCACTCGAACGGTCATACTCCTGCGACTACCGGCGCTGCTCCTAATCACTCGCTGGCTCGGTCGTCTTCGTCATGGACGTGTGCGATCTGCACCAAGGTGAACGCGTCCGAGGCGGTCACGTGCGTCGTCTGTGGCCGCGCGCCGCGGTGAACGAAGAACAGCACACGCCCAGCACCGTGGTTGTACCAACTGGTCCAAGCGCGCGTGCACATCAATCGCTACATCTAGAGAGACAACTGGAATCTAAATATCCCGGCAGCGTGTGCTCAAGCATGCGCCGACACTAATGCAAAGCAAAAACTCGTCTTCCGGTCTTGCTGGTCTCCTCTACTGCTTCAAAGGCAAACAAAAGGCACATGCATGGATATATACAGGAGTTGATGCACAGAAGGCGTACCTGCTGCTGGATGGAGATGGTTTCCACTCAGCCGAGACAGGAAGACTCCTCACCCACCACCTTGGCCTTGGCCTTCGCACGCTCACCCTCCTCGCTTGCGCGATGCGCGCGCTTGACGCAGTCCTGCAGCACGTAGTGCACCTTGTCGGGGAAGTGGTCGTCCAGCATCGTGCGCGCGATGCGGATGCTCGCAAACTTCTCAGGGGACGACCATGCGAACTGGTAGTTGGCGCGTGACGTGCAGCACACACCGTCGGCTCCGGGCCGACAACAAACCCAGCAGCCGCCAGCGGGACGAACCGCACGTTTCGATCGCCGCAGGTGCACGAGTCTCCCCGGGATCGTTAGAGGAGAAATGGGCTCCGACGCCTGAATACGCTGCAACATCGTGCGGTAGTTGGCTAGGTGAACGCTGAACTCCGTGTCCTCGCATGCGTTCTCATCGTACAGCAGCTCTTCGGGGCGCTTCCAAGCGATAACCTGTCGCAGGATGGACGCCTTGCCCACTTTACTGCGGCGAATCAGATCGAGGACCTGGTCGCGCAGCGCCTCGGCTGCTGAGAGAGAGGACCGCGCGATGATGTCGTCGCCGACAACAACCGACACAGTGAACTCGGCGCATCGACGTGCGATACCCGGTGACATGGTGCAGCCGGGCGGACTGAACGCAAAGCATCGCAGGTTTGGATACTTGGGGCGCAGCATGACCGATAGAAGCACGGCTGTGCCGGCACCGAGGGAATGACCCGTGACCACAAGCCCATAATTCTGGTACATGCCGCGATCGCAGCGATTCACGACGTCCGTTGCGATAGACGCCGTTGAGCGCGGGTCGAGCAGCATCTCCAGAATGCCGAGGCGGTTTAGTTCGAGGTAAATGGCCTCGGCGCAATGCAGGAAGCCCTGGTGCGCGTACTCCCCAGCGCCGTCACACCCCCAGCGCTCGGCAACGCCATTCATCGAGATGCCGTACGCGATCGCGTCTGTCAAGCAGTCTTCAAGCGAGAGCGTTCCGCGAATCGCAATCACAATCTCCTTGCGCGTGTGATCGAGCACGACGCAGAACGCTGGGCGGTACACCGTGTTGGTGAAGCTGGCATACACAATGTCGTCCGCGCGCACCTTGGTCTCGAGCTGCATCGCCATCTGGCCCAAGTGGAACCAATTGTCGCCGTGGATGTACGGCAGGTTGCGCTTCATGCACGAGAACGCCAGACGGAACGTGCCGCTCCAGGGATGCGACCACACGTACAGCATCCAGCCATAAATGCCGACGGCGAACTGGGAAAAGTGCGCGAGCTCTTCAATGCACGTGCCAAGCTCGCGATCATCGCTGAAGCCGTGGTGGTCGTGATAGTGCATGCTCGAAGCCGGCGGGATGCTGATAGTCGAGTACTCGAGAAGGCTGTCGTCACCACCAACCGACAAACGCTTTGACGTGTTGGACGCCGGCATGGTCACCGTAGAGCTTGTAGACAAGACCGCCCGGTTGTCACCGTTGCCGCTCCGCACATGCGCGCGCAGTTCGCCCAGCGTCTTCTCCCCAACCAATGCTTCACCCGAGCCGGCGTCGATGTCCGAGTCATCGTCCAGCATCTCTTCATGGGCCTGAACCGCTGCCAGCAAGATGAACCCCGCGACAATGTCCGAGAGGACGAGGTCCGGGCTGCCGTAGAACAGGCGCGAGAACACGCGCGCGACGACCGACATGGAGTCGTGGCGCGTGCCGGCGCCGCCGAAGAGGTTGCACGTGAAGCACCGCACGCACGTGCAGCAGCGGTTGCAGCGCTCCTTCCACAGGTTCTGGCTGTGCGGCACGTACACGTCCGAGTTGGGCACCTCGCGGTCGGTATCTTCTTCATCACCACGACACACCACAGCACACAACATAACCAGTTAGTGCTGCTGAATGGATGAGCGTTGCAGGCTCACGGACATGCACACACAGGCACGCCACGAGGCAGGCAAAACGACAAGAAAGCGCACGCAAAATACCGTCCAACAACGACTGACGTTCACACTCTAGCGCGTTACCATAGGGGTCGACGCTCGACGCCGCCGCCGACCGGTCGTCCTTCAGCTGCTGATCCGTCAGGAGGCAAAAGCCGAGCGTGAACGTGAAGCTTACCTCCGCAACCAGACACCCACCGACCGCCTAGAACATCAATCAGCAGAACAACACGCCGTTAGATGCCTGTTCCCTGGTTTCCAAGCCAGTGCATCGTCGAACAAAGCGACGTACGAGCACAAAGTTCGAGTCCGGGTAGCACATCTCGCGGCAGTACCACAGCGAGACGCCCGCGAGCCCGTAGGCCATGGAGAGCGCCGACCAGAGCACGTGCACATGCAGCACGCGCGGCATGACCATACGGCGCTCGTGGTCGACTATGGTGCCCTTGGCCGACACGTGCATGATCATGAGGTTGACGCAGGCCATGAACACGACCACGGGGATCGCGCCCAGCATGTACCAGAAGGGCAGGCCCGTCTCGTCGAGCGTGAGCGACGAGCAGCGGCGCCAGAGACTCACGTAGAAGGCGCAGAGCAGCAGCAGCGGCAGCTGGAACAGCAGCAGCACCAGCGCGGGGAAGTACAGGTCGTCGCTGCCCACCACGCGGCTGCGGCGCCCGAACACCACCAGCGCCGGCATCCTCCTCGACCGCCCGCGACCTTGGCTGAGAGATCCTTTGTACCTCTACCAGGAAGGAAAGCGAGGGAATCGCCGTCTTTTCTCAGTGTTTCTTATGAAAATGGAAATGGTGGCTGCATGGCGAGAATCTCGCTAAAATAAGGAGGTAATGTTGCCAATATGCGACATTACTGAAGTGCAAGTTGCGTGAAAGTGACATTACTTAGGCTTTACGTTGCGTGAATATTGCCCGAGTGGCGAAAAAATCAGGAGGGAGCTCCCTCGGAAGAGTGACATAAAATGCTCCGTCACGGTCACATCAGTGACATGTGCTCGTTTTTTTCCTCTCCAGGCGGCTCTCCTCACGGAGCGAGCAGCATGTTCTGACGATCGCCATGCAAACTGAGCTGGGCGTTCTGGTTGGTGCATCGTCCGTAAAATGACGATACGAAATCGAGCACACAGAAATGGTATCGAGAATTGCATGCGAGCCGATACGGAACAGTACAGTAGTTGAAGTTTGAGGCAACACATAACGGGCGACGGTCGTAGGGAAGGTTCCATGTCATACGCTTGCAGCCAGTGTGCGATACTGTAACTTCATGCATGTAATAGAGCAGATTGCACGACGACCCTGAATGATACCATACTAAATATTGGATGGACCAGACGTTGCAAGTTGTTTGCGGTTCTTCATGTTGCCGCTCCTTAGCTGTCTGTCGATGGCTGACGCGTTGCTGCGCGATACAGTACCAACAAACGAATGCACTCAACGTTACTCGGTATTTACATTAAAGAGTATGACGCTTGCACTGACTCAAATTACGATCTAATACGCGAGGAGCTAGCTCCCTAAATCTCCCTCCACGCGTAAAGTATTTTAGATGCCGGTAGGTATGTTCAGTCACTGGGAGTGCCCGAGTCGGAGTAGTGCTCGACGTTGACGACCACGACCGTCACGTTGTCGTACGTGTGCTTCTGCAGCGCCAATTGCACCAGCGCGTCGGCGGCTTGCTGCGGGTCCTTGTACGAGGCGGCGATGCGCGCGGCCGTCTTGCTCGACACGACGTCCCAGAGCCCGTCGGACGCGAGGATAAGGAAGTGGTCGTCATCCGTGAGGGTGTGTGTGGTGATCTCCGGGTCGCACGTGATGAACGGCTTCAGAGACAGGTCGCCGATGGATCGCGACATGGCCAGCGCCCCGTTCACTCGCGGCACGTCGATCATCTTGTTCAGTGGCCAGACCCGGTAGAGAAAGTCCGGCGAGCCGGTGACGACGGCGCCCTTGGCTTCGAGCCGGGCGCGCTCGTCCTTACGATTAGGCTTCTGGTCTGCACGTGGACAAGAGAATCAATCGCACAATGTTAGCACAGGAGTGACAAGCGAAGCAAGATGGGGAGAAGTCCAGACACATTACGCACCTTGAGATAGCGAGATTGCTTGCCCGCTCCGTGTGGACATGATGGCGCGCGAGTCGCCCACGTTCCCTACGTACAGCGTTCCATCGCGGATCATCGCGATCAGGCACGTCGAGCCATCCTCCATGCCGAAGGACCGGAAGGTCCGGCCCGGAAGCCGGGCGGCCGCCGCGAGCGCGAACTCGGGGCGCGAACTTCGCCGGGCAATTGTACAGAATTCAGTGTCTGCACGTCCGGAAAATAAATCCACAGGGCGCATAGAAACATGGCACGTTAGTAAGTCGTCCTTGAACTTGATGCGAGTAGAATCAAACGATAAAGCAGGGTGTAAAGAACCTACCGACAGCGCGCACAGCGTCGGTGATGGCGTCAGGAATCACCTTGGAGGTGGTCAAGGCTTCTTCAATCTTGGGGAACAGGTTCTCGGCGCAGAAGCGCGAAGCGCGGTCGCCGCCGTGACCGTCGAACACACCAAAGCAGCCCGTCATCGGGCTCGAGTAGCCATTCAGCGTTAGCCGCTTCAGGATCTTGCCTCCAACAAAATACGCGTCCTGTGGATAGCAATCGCCTCACAGTCAGACAAACGCGCCGTCTCAAGCGGGGCAGCGAACATATAAACACGCGAGAGCACCTTACCTCCTGATTAGACTTGCCACCGCGGTCGGTGGCGATGCCTACGGGCGCCGCGGGCGTGTCCGCCACGAGCATTTTGGTCTGTGGCTCGTCGATGCCGAAGGCCTCATCGCTCTCGATCTTGGCCGGCGGGTTCTTGCGCTTCTTGCTGATGCTCCGCACCAGAGGAGCTGCCATGGTCAATGTGTAAACTACAACACTATATACGCGCTTGAATCCTCAGAGATGCCACGATGGGGCGCGAGAGGATGCGAAGTAGGGGGGCGCGGAGGTGGGGGCGGGCGCCTGTGTCTTAGGGCTCTAATTGGGAAATGAGAATATTCTCCGCGATGGCGGAACTGGCAGCCCATCCGCATGGCGTTTACGGCGACTGCAATATCATATGTTGGAGGTGTCATGAGTCACGTTTACGGCTGTTCTCACACTACGTATCCAACTCCTGCTTCGAGGTTATCAATTTTCGCAGGCCCTCGTGTGACTGGCATCGGTTATGGGTGAAAAGCAAAGTGTAGGAAGAAAGGGGAATGCGCGAGCGGACGCGGCAACTGGCCTCCTCGGCCTGCTGACCAGAAATAACCGAACTGGCCTATCCCATACAAAATTCTAGATCAACATAAAAACACGATCCATGACCACGGCTCGTCTGTGAGTGCACCAACAAGTGGCTGGGTGCGCCACGGATCTAGGACGGTCTACAGTAAATTTAGGTGGAATCCTTGACCTGGTTCGTGCAGCTGGTTCTGTAGATTACGGGGCTGCCGCTTCACACAACGGCGCAACACTTTTTTATATAGTAAACTACAGTATGGGCAGCTTGCGACAGCGCCCGATTGTCCAGAGCGCAATTATTGAGACGTGCAGGTGATGCCACCACGGGTATACTTTCACCCATACAAAACGTGCTGGACGAATCTCATGGCACCAATTGCCAGGTCGGAACGTTCTTTCGTGAAGGTGAACTGGCCTTCTTGGTCTTGCCTCGTGCAACCGTCCTTCATTGTTATTTTTTTCACACAAAATGATAACCTTGCAGAAAATTTGAAATTTGTACTGTATGAGGATCGTTCACGGTCCAACTGCAGGTTGCATTCCCCGTTTCTCTGCACAAAACTGAAGGCGACCTGTCAACACCGTGGCCCGCGCTGATTGGCTGTTGTCGGGATTAAAATCTGTACAGTGGTGTGAGTGCTGGTGTCGCCCCCACCATCAGCCCTCCCCCCATCATCGCATCTGACAGCGGAGATTGGTGAATGATGAACCGTGGCGTAAGCTGTGATGATGAAAATACAGTACCGGTACGAACGCCAACTGCGGACAATCGGTCGCCATGAACCCAGATTGTTCACGCGCGAGTCGACATTGCGTTGGCTGAAACGGAGCCGTAATACACGGCGCTTACGTGCTATGGACACGATGCGTGAACTCGCTGGATCTTGTGTTTCGTTAGCTCGCATTTCGCACTTGAAGCGCTTCGGATGACGCGGCGTCATGGCCGCTCGCTTGAGTTCTTTTGGGCGCCGACCTCGCAAAAGACCTGAGATGCGGTAATTTTCGGAGGTTTGATTCGTAATCTTGGGCAACTTGAGGAAGTCGGAATGATGGTGGTGTGCGTCACTCTCCTCGAGGGAATGACGCACCTCGTCTGAATCTGAGGCGGACACACATCTGAGTCAACATTTCTCACCGACAAGCCGCCCATTTTGACAGGCATTAAGCTACGGAATCGACCAAAGGCGCCGGCGAAGATGGCGTCCTTTGATGACCTCGCGTTCATCGCTCCGCCCTCCAACAACAACGTAATAACGCGACCGCGGCACGCCTCTGTCTCTTGGTTAGGCTGGTTTCCGTAGCAGCGACTGTCTAACTCGTGCTGCTTTGCTTTACGCGCTTTAGGGAACGTTAACCCACGCCCCGCTGTTCTGCCGGGACTGCGACGAAGTGGCCCAGCGCACGACCGCAGGTGATGCAATCGCTTGGCCTCGCTGTATTATAAGAGACGATTCCGTTAATGATCCAGGTTCTTTGTAGACGGGAAGCGCTGCCTCGTGTGCGGCTGCGAGCTGGAGGCGCAACGAACGGTGAGCGGAGCAGCAGCATTTTTACGTGAGATCGCGATGTCACTGACTATCGCGCGCTTTGCACACTCTGACAGGCCGATAGTCAGGATGGAGTGCCTCCTGTGGGCGACGACGACGTGCAAGACTTGCGGGCGCTCGCGATGCGACTGCTGTGGGACGTTGGCGGCGACTGGCTTGGTGGCGCGAACGAAAATCGGCGCCCCGCAGCGGATGACGCAGGTTCGTCATGCTTGTCGGTGGATCGCCGTGCTTCATATTGACGTTTGTTGCTTGGCGTGGAATGCCGGCAGTGGCTCGGCTGGGATCTTTTGTCGCGGACCAAGCGTCAACCATCGAAGTGGCGATCACAGTCAACGGGATCAAGGGCGAGGTGCGGGTTGACATACCGGTTGAGTGAGGACAAGGCTGCAGTCGAATCGATCGCTGTAGCTCACCTTACGTTTGTCTTCATATCGACAGGTGATCGCGATCCCCGGCAACTTCGGGCCGTGCGAGTCGGTGAAAGAGCGAGGAATCGTGCTCGCCGACCCGTTCGACGGCGCAAAGCACTTCGCCAATGCAAGCGCGATGAAAGACAAGGTTCGTGTGCGAATTACCGCAGCAGGTGCAGGGAACTGAGATCGCTCCTGATGATAGCACTCGCTCGTGCTGTGCTGTAGGTTGTGGTCATGGAGCGCGGGGCGTGCACGTTTGCCCGGAAAGTGATGCGCGCGGAAGCGGCGGGCGCGGCGGCCGTGATCATCATTCAGACGCTCGACATCTGGCCGTACACGATGACCGACTCGACCGGCGAGTGCAGCGGCATTTCCATCCCGGCCTTCATGATGAGCGCCAGACACGGCAAGGGGTACGGCTTCGCTCTCAAAGGCGCAAGCTGACATGCAACTGCTTGCGTATCTCACCTGTGCTCGTTGGCGTGCGTGAATCTCGAGGTTTGTGACGTTTCTGCGCGAGAAAAACGCCGACAACGTCGTTGCCGACATTGTCGTGCGCAAGAACGCGCGCGAGTGCGTCATCTGCCAAGTGGAGATGGCGACCGGGATGAAGGTCACGCGCATGCCGTGCCAGGTTCGTCTGAGTGTGTGCCCATAATCTAATGACACGAAGGCCGTGTTGTCACCTGTATCCAAGTGGCTGCCGGACTGGACGACGTCTGACCGACTGTGCTTGCGTTTCATGCCGCAGCACCTGTTCCATACCGAGTGCCTGCACGAGTGGCTCAAGATCGGCAACTCGTGCCCGATATGCCGCGTGAAGATCCCGTCAAAGGCCAGCGCCGGGTCGGCAGGCTCGTTAGCGTCCGATCTTGGAGCCCAGCAGCGCGGCGACTTTGCCTGGAGCGAGTGGTTCTCGTGAACGACGTGCAACATACAGTAATCCATGCAGCTCTCAATGCGTGAGGCAAATTGAAGGTGTCCACCGTGTTTTGAACAGTTTATGTTCATGTCACCTGTATTTAGTATTGTGAATGGGTAAAACTCACCCATTTTTGACAGTGGTAAACCTGGTCGTGGCCGCCCGCAAGGCTCCAAACTATTGGCGCGGAACGACGCGGCGCATTGCCCAAAGGAAAGAACGGTCTATTCGCGTTGCTACTGCAGGAAGAAGCGAGAAGGGAAGCATGAGCTTCTTCGCGTCGACGTCGACCACCACGGGCCCGGCCTTCTGCCCGCACTGCGGCTCGATCCTGGACCATCCGGACACGAACAACATCGTCTGTTCAGCCTGCGAGTACCGCTGCCACTACGAAGGTGGGGAGGAGAGAGAGAGAGCACGATTGTATGTGTGAACGGTACTAACGAGGCGCATTGAATGCACTCGGACAGACCTGCCGTCGCTGTCGGTGGTGACGTACAGCGAGGCCAAGCCGGCGCCCAAGTGGCTCAAGATGGACGTGGGCATGAGCGAGGTCAAGGGCCCGGCGCGCGCGACTGTCGAGGAGACGTGCCCCAAGTGCGGCAACCCCGAGATGGACTACTACACACTGCAGCTGCGTTCGGCCGACGAGGGACAGACCGTCTTCTACGAGTGTAAGAAGTGCGGCCACAAGTTCTCGGTCAACAACTAGAGAGCGAGAGCGGGACGAACGTCGCCGGCCGGCCAGCCAGCCTCATGCGAGCAAGGCAAGAACCCAACCAAGTCAATAGATGTGTTATATATTCCAGAACACGTCGTTCTCCCGCTCGATGGCAACCCGCTACTACTGCATGGAGAAGCCCGTGATCTCCATGTTGATCACGAGCGTCAGGTACGTCTCGAGCTCGTCCTTGCTTTGGTACACAGGCAGGTCGATGCGGTTGAAGCACGTGTGCGACTTGGGGTAGAGCCCCGTGGGCGGAACGCCACATTGCACGAGGTGGATGCCGAACCTCCGCACGCGGCCGTCGTTGCTCACAAGCGCCTTGAATCCCTCGACGGGCACGCGGGAGGTGCCTGTCACGAACTGCAGCAGTCGCGCGCGCTCTTCCTGCGAGAATCGTCGCACGGTCTCCCAGAACCACTCGACGACCTTACGCTCGAGCTTGGACGGTTTGTCCAGGTCCTGGTATTTGACGTCCGTGTGCGCCTGCCAGTCGTCCACGTCAATGTTGGGCACGCCGCAAAGCAACAGCTCAAGCTCCTGGTAATCAAACACAGAGAGAAGAGTGCGCGGGATGACGTCGTATAGACCCTGCAGCAGCGCCGAGAGCTGCTCCTTGACGCTGTCGAACATCTTGTACTTCATCAGCAGGTCCAGGTACTCTTCCTTGTTTTCATCCGTGACCAGCGAGTCGCGACCACCAGGCTTGAGCTCCGTCGTGACCATCTCGTCGTTGCCGTCCATGTGCTGGATCGTGAAGTCCAGCGACAAGTTGTCGACGTTGTCGTTGTCGCGCAGCCACGTTGCATTGCGGTACAGCTCTTCGTCCAGGAACTCCAGATCCGAGAACGAGATGGGGACGCCGAGGATGTGCTTCAACAGCGGGAGCGAGAAGTGGACAGTCAGCAGTTGACCCTCAAGCAGACACTTGGCCATGAGTCTTCCGACAAACTGGTAGCACTTGAGGTGGTCGCGGTGGATCTGCGACGAGTTCGGATTGATCCAGTACCCAAGGTTCTCGACGTGCGTTGGCTGGAAAAGGCCGAAGGACTCGTCGAAGAGCTTCTCGCAGAGCAGGAGCACCCATTCGCGCAGGAGTCCGCCTGCGTCTAGCCCTGGCTCGTCGATGAACTCGATGCGAAGCCGCTGACGCAGATCCGATGCTGGCACCAGCATCAGCAAGTGCATCGACTCGTTGAGAATGGCTTCGCGCCTGATCTTAAGCAGCAGGTGGCCTTCCTCCCAGGGCACGGACACCTTGTCGATCTCCATTAGGAACCAGCGCACCTTCTGGCGAAATGTCAGCGCTGCCACCGACTCGAAGTCGATTACACTGCTTGCGCGCGGGTACTCTCCGACGTCAATGGCCTCGACGTCTTCGTGGATGACTGACTCGGCTGGCACCCACTCGACGTTGCCGAGCTCATCCACGAAACGCACGTACCCGACTGACGGTTGAGTGATGAATCCACCACCGCCGTCTTCGTCTGCTCCTGTATCTGTGTCTGGGACGGCAGCGTCGGTGCTGGCAGCGTAGTTTTGACTCTTGTCGAGCACGTTTCTCCGGATTGTGGGGGCGTATGTGTCCTCCGATTTGTCGCCAACGGCGTGCATGGTAAGCTCGGTCTCGATGCCGCTGTTGAGGTTCCCGCTGGCGTTGCGGTTCAGTTCATGGCGACTGCGCGCGTGCTGGTCAGGGTCGCCGAAAATGTACGCGTCGTCAAGCTCAGAGCCGCCGCTGTCTCGCTGTGAGAGCAGCTGAGGCGGCAGATCCGCCGCCAGAATGCTGATCCGCGATGGTCGGCAGTCCTCCATCCGCACCCACCGGAACTGTCCGTCGTGGGACTTTTCTCGCTGCCACAGGTGCCGTCGGCGCGCGCCGCGCTGTCGCTGGTTCAAGTTCATTTCGTTCAGTCGGCGCACGTGGAAGGATCGGTTCCGCGCGGCAAGTTGCAGCGTCTTCGCATCTATCTCGGGCGGAGCACTAGTTGCAAACGACGTGTGTCTCTTTTCGACAGCAGCGGGTGACGCCAACGCTTGCTGGGAGATAACTAGATGGAAGCGAAGCAATAGGACACGTGTTGGTAAGTTCCCACACCACCAGTTCAGCGTAGCGCAAGATGCGGCCCACCTTCGGGGGTGCCGCACATGAGGCACTCGCGCTTGGCCGGGTGGTTCTCGTGGTAGCAAATTGAGCACTGCCACTCCACCTCGCCCGCCTCCACGTAGCTGTTTCGTTCCAGCAAACACGCGAGCGTCAGACATGAATTGAGGCGGCTGTGTGTTCTCTGCGCCCGCAGATGCGTCCACCTGTCAATGAGCGAGTGGCGCTGCATGTTGTTGTTGTTGTTGTCGCGCTGCGTGAAGCGGTGCACGCGCCGCTGGTGGATGCAGTAGCCCAGGATGCTCACCACCGCCAGGCCCGCGAGCACGCCCAGGAAAATGTACACGTAGTAAGACACGTCTGTTCGACACGCGCGACATCATTTCAACAGGTTAGCCAGAACGTGCGCGGCTACAACACGCACCAGCAGACCGCCTGCTCACCATTATCCGTGCTGCTCGACCGGCCGCCGACCGACGTGGCGTTGCTGCTCGAGCTCGACGTGTCGGCGCGCGTGTAGTTCGCCTCCGCCTGCGCTTCGACAACAATCGCGAACGCCGCGGCGATGACCAGCCGCGCTAGCAACCGGCCGCGCGTCATGCCCTCCCCGCCTCCGCGACACTTCAAGAGCTATCAGCGAGAGGAATGCGACGACTGGAGACGCTTCACCTCTCCCCGGGACACCCGCGGCCCTCGTCTAATGACCGTGGCGGAAGGAGAGCCTTCCGTGCCTGGGCGTCTCTGCCAATTGACCGGCGTCCTTTCTCGCTCTTCAACGCCGCCGCCGCCGCCTCTGCCTCGCAAAGTGTGTATGGGATGCGCGCTTGCACCTTCCAGTCACTTTTATCTTTTTTTCGAACGGTTTCAACAACCGCGAAAGGGTGTCACCTCTCTTTACGAGCAGCTTGAACAGCAATCTATTTTTGGATCTAGTAAAATATATATTTTTTGTCGTAATTGCCAGTATAATTGAAGCTCTTGATGTCCTTAAATCAAGGTTCAGCTCTGGTTGAGCGTCTTGCTCTCGCGTTTTGTCCCTTTTTCAAGTCGTTAAACACGGAATGTTCGGGAGAGTCGAGATTAAACTAGGAACCACCAGTGGTGCGAGTGTGTGAGTTTGCAGGAAGTCGTCGGTAGGTCAATCAAGAAGAAAGGGTCGACAAGGCCGCCGCCGTCACCTCGCCGATCGATGGCCTCGCCGCCGCCGCCCAGCGCCTCTGAGCCTGATCTCACACCGTCTGTGCCTCCTTCTCCGCCTCCGCAGCCGCCTCCGCCGTCTCCGCCGCCTCCCGTGGTCATCGGAGTGCTTCCCGAGCTGCCAATGCCGGCCTTACCGACGGATACTGCTGGATCTCCACCCAGCGACGCCACTGCGCCTCTGCATGACAGCGGCGACAACTCGAGCTTCTCATCTCCGCTTCCGCCGTGTCCGGAAGATCCGCCGGCGCCGCCGCCACCGTCGTGCACGCCCCCGAAGTATCAGCCAGTGGAGGAGAACGAGAACACGGAGGACGACCGCGACGAAGCCGACAGCGTCGAAAGAGAGGAGGTAGAACAGCAAGTGTTTCCGACGCCGCCGCCACCCCCGCCGTCTCCACCTATTGCGTCGCCTTTAGGCACGCCCCCACCGCCTCCTCCCCCGCCATACTCGCCTCCGAGTGCTTCCAAGATCAACTTGGACCTGTCGGACGCGCTGCAGAGCGCAGAGAATGAACTGGAAGCGGCCACGAGACCCGCAATAGACACGCAAGATGCTTCTCGGCGGTACATGGACGGTATTGGCAAGGAGGAGCGCGGAGAGGGCGACTCAAAGGAGGAGCTGGAGGACGCGGCCGTGTTGTCGACGCCGTCGCCGTCGTCTTCGTCGTCATCGGTGATCGCCGCCATGCGCATCGCGGCTCGCGAGCGCGAGATCATGGCCGCAGACTTTGTGCGCGAGCCGCCGCCCAAGAGACCGAGGTTCTACATTGGCGACATCGAGAACTACAGCATCATCGACAAGGTTGGCTCGGGAACCTATGGGTATGTGCGCGATAGTCCATCGCGCCTTGCTTGTTGTCGAGGATTTGCTCTCTGGCGGCAGGATTTCTCTAATCGTCACACTTGTCATCCAGCGAGGTGTTCAAGTGCCAGCACAAAGTTACGAAGGACATTGTCGCGCTGAAGAAGCTGCGGCCGGATGTTGAAAAGAACGGAGTACGAGATGGATGTAGTGCCTGTATTGCGTTGTTGGCCGATCAGCATTTTAACGGCATGTTGTGACCCACTTCTCTCTATGCTCAGTTCCCGGTCACCTCGATTCGCGAAATGAAGATTCTCAAGTTCCTGAAGCACCCGAACATCGTCGAGCTCAAGGAGATCGTGTCATCAAATGGTACATGTTTGACAAGCATATTCATTCGGGAGACTGTTAAGTTGCTAACGCTGTGACTGTGCTTGGTACCACAGCGCCGCCAAAAGAAGGCAAGAGGCCGCCCCTTTACTTCTCCTTCGAGTACATGGAGCACGACCTCTCGGGCCTGTTGAACCACCCGCGTGTCAAGTTCACACGTACGCAGATCCAGTGCTACATGCGCCAGTTGCTATGCGGCGTCGCGTTCATGCACCGCAACAAGATCATCCACCGCGACATCAAGGCCTCGAACCTGCTGCTGAACAACCAAGGACAGCTCAAGGTCGGGGACTTTGGCCTCTCGCGATTCTGGAACGAAGTCAACGCCAAGGCGGGGCGCTACACAAATAAAGTGGTGACGCTGTGGTACCGACCGCCGGAACTGCTCATGGGCTCGACATCCTATGACTGTTCTGTCGACATTTGGTCCATTGGCTGCATCTTCGCGGAGTTGTTGATGGGAAAGCCCATCCTTCAAGGGAAAACCGAGATCGAGCAGGTTCGTATTCACTCTAACGACTCTTGTTCGTGCGACGAGTTGTAGTCTAACTCCATGCGTGTCGTGTCCTGGTGTTGCCATTCAGCTTCAACTGATCTTTGGGCTCTGTGGCATGCCGACGGAGGAGACCTGGCCCGGTTTCTTCCAACTGAAGGGTGCAAAAGACTTCGAGCTCGACAAGAAGTACATCTGCCCCCTGCGCGAACGATTCAAGAAGTAAGAGGAGATCGCGGCCGGCCGAGAGTATGAGGTTTCGTATCCGAGTTGACTGATGTTTTGCTGTTGCCGTTGTTGCTACCACAGCTTCCCACCGCACGCCGTCGACTTGCTGGAGCAGCTCCTCCAGCTGGATCCGGCAAAGCGAATCTCGGCCTCAGAGGCTATGGACCACGACTACTTCTGGCGCGTCCCGACATGCAAACCGAGAGAGTACGTGAGCTGCCTTCACGATATCCTATGGTCAACGATGCGGTCTTATCATATTTGTGGTGCGCTTGTGACAGCCTACCAAAGTTTTGCGTGTCGTCCACGCACGAGTACCAGTCCAAGAAGAGGCACCACGAGGAGATGGCGGCAGCGGCTGGTGGCAATGGACACGACGCTCACCGCAACGTTCGCGCGAGAGACCGCGGCTTCCGCGAGCGCAGCGACCAGTTCCGAGGCCACCACGGGGATCGCGGCGGCCACCACCAGCACGGAGGGCGAGGCTCGCGCGGATTCCGCCCGCATCGCCAGACCGAGTACTACGACCGCGACCGGGATCGCGACCGCGACCGGGATCGCGAGCGCGACAGAGAGCGCGACCGCAGTCGAAGTCGAGAGCGGGGCGGGCGACACCGCGAGCGCGAGGCCGCTGCCCGTCGCGCCGACTGATCGATTGGGTGGAAGACTCTCAGAAGAATGGTTTCTTGGAAGGGTAGTGAGCAATGCGTAGACGGCGCCTGGCTGGAGCTAGAAGCTTGCTCGTTGGGAGGTGATGGCAATGCCTCGTGGCGAGGAAATGCCATCTTTTTAGCGTTGATTTGCTTGCTCTTTAGGGATACTGTATGTAAAGAACGGTAATTTATTCATCAATGGGCCACATAATCGTAATTTTCAAAGGCTTAACGTCTTGAGTTTTGTATCGGCACCGTGACATATCGGATTCAGTTTCGCCCACAGAGCAAGACAGAGGAGACAGCATGGGAAGCGCAGGATACATGCGCATCCTTCGGTTCGCGCTGCTGCCGCTGCTGGTGCTTCTGAGCGTCGGCGGCGCAGTGGAGGCGCTGTTCTTCAATGTGCTCAAGGAGGTAAAGCCGTCGGATCGCCGCCTCTTCAGTCGCTGCCTGTATAACTAAGCGTCAAAGATACCGGCGGTCAACGTTGCGCTTGGACTTGTTCAATGTGTTCCAGGGCCACCGCTGCTTTCTGGTGGACGTTCCCGCTGGAACGACGTTCCGCGCCGAGTACGAGTCACCTGACACCTCCGACACCATGGCGCGTTGCTGTTTGTGATGGCTTTCAGACGGTTGATGGACCGGTAACGTGCTGACTTGGTGCTTCTGTCCTTATGTGCGGGTCGAGCAGAAGACCGTGCTGGCCTTTTACGCGCCTGACTCGACCAATGACGACGACGAGAACAAGCTCGTGAAGAAGGAAGTGACCAAGAGCAAGGTGGGCAGAGCCCTTAACGTGTCTGACTAGGCTGGAAGGGAGAAATGACTGTTCCGATGCGCCGAACAGGGATCGATCGCGCTGACCTCCGATATCAATGGGGACCACTGGGTCTGCGTCAGCCTCGACTCGTCCGACTACGCTCTTCCTGACGGCGCCGTCATGGTGAGGACGCGATACGCGGTTGGGACTGAGAATGCACCGACTGACAAACGATCTGCCACGATACGTGTTCGCGTAGCGCTTCACGCTGAAGGTGACGATGGGCCCGAGCAAGCAGGAGTACCAGGACCTGGCCAAGAAGAGCCACATGGACGACCTGCAGCTCGATATCGTGCAGCTGCGCGACCGCGTGAGCGCCATCCAGCGCAATCAGGACTACGCCAAGGAGAAGAGCCTGGTGCTGCAGTCGGCCATCGAGAGCAACAACCGCCGCTCCACGTGGATCTCCGTCTTCCAGGTGAGATCATCGTGGTTTTGACGGGTGCGTGTTGGATCTTGTACCGCCAATGAGTGCGCTCACAGTGTCAAATGCTGAACGTGTGGGCAGATTGCGGTGCTGTTGGTCACGGGTTTCTACCAAGCCAAGCACCTGCAGCAGTTCTTCCAGAAGAAGAAGCTGGTGTAGGCGGGGCTACTGTATGTTGGGACGGCTGGGAGCGGTGAAATAGGCTGGCGACGCCGCAACAACCATGCTTTCAGATGTAATTAAATCGATCCGCTTGTCGTCATTTTTGACGCGCTTGACTGGAACCCTGCAAGGCTCCGTGTCAGAATTAACTGCACGACAACTAGCTCGACGCGTCGGTCGAGGGCTTAGCCGCCGCCGCCGCGTCGCGCTGTCGCTCCTGCTGAAGCGCCAGCTGCATCGCGTTGTGGATCAGCCGGCAGTCGTGCGTGTACGGCACCGAGTAGTCGACGAAGGACCCTACCACACACACAATATTCACACCATCAGCGTCAGCTCCAAGAACACGAACCCATCACGCACATACGGCGCTCCGTACCGAGAACGCCGAGCACGGCGAATGGCGCGTAGGACTTGCGCTTGATGCTGATGGGGATGCCGATGAGCACGCCGGCGATGCAGCACTGCCAGCCGCACACAACGCACAAAGTCAGTGGACGCCGTCCGAGTCACTGCACGCGGGCTCAAAGCTACAGAGGCAGTGCCGCACCAGGATCTGGCGATTGATCATGCACGAGGTGAGCATCTTCTTCAGCTCGGCCGAGTCCTCGTTGCCCTGCGGCGTCGTGCGCTCCTCGTCCGCGCGCTTGAGCAGCATCCTCTATCTCTTCCTTTCGTCGGTCCGGAACTGGTTGATGATGATCCGCTCAGATCGTGTCCCCATAATAGTGTGATACACATAGTATTATGTGCACACATCAGATATTTAGATATGGACACAGTCCGTTTATAACCTTGACTTCAACCAACAGACAGACAATCCACGAGGCAACCGTCAAGAAGATGCACGAGACTCTTCTCCGAATCAAAAACGCTACAGTATCGCGGTCGTGGGCGTGGTGGAGCCCTGCCAGTCGCAATGCCAACGGGTCGTCTCACTGCCGCTCCCGGCGCCGCTTGTCGCTCGCTGTGGCGTTCTCCCGAGCTCATAAAATACAGCAGCGTTCGTGCTCGACCCGGCAACTGACGCTCGCCCGTAGCTGACCTGGATCGGCGAGCTGCGACCGCCGCCGCACTCCAGCCGTACAATGTCTGGCCGGGCGCCTTCGTCTTCGCTCGGCCGCTGGACATCGCCGGCGTCGGCGTCTCCGTCTCGGCTGCTCATGACGACGACGCACGTGCAGAAGAGCACCAAGTGCCGGAGGAACCACGCCACGAGTATGAGCGCGTTCATTCCGATGAAGGCGCGCGCCACGCGGCAACGCGCGTCCACGGACAGCGGGACCGTCTCGAGGAACGCGAACGCCATGACCACGTTGAGCATCTTGGCGGCCGTTGTAGCGTAGGCGAAGCGCTGCGCCAACGCCGCGCGGGTCGCGAACGGCGCGCACGCGAACAGCGCGAGGAGGTACGTGCCGTGGATGACGAGCAGCAGCACCAGCAGCGTCTTGCTGGCGCGCATGGCGCCGATCGCCAGCCCCGTGACGATCTGAAGCGCAGCCGTAAACACGAAGAAGAGCCGCGCCGGGTGCTTGTGGTCCAAGTACAGCGCGCCCCAGAGCGCGCGCGTCTTTGGCTGGCGCAACTCCGACGAGCTCGTGTGCAGAATCGAGCGTGCAGCCACGGCGAGGCCACCGGCAGAAATGGCGACGACCGCGACCATCGACAGCACGAGCGGCCCCGACGAGTACATGCTAGCCTGCACCTCCATGGCGACCTCGAACGAGCCCACCAGAGTCAGCGGGAACAGCGAGAAGAACCACAGCAGCACGCACAGCCCGAGCAATCGCCGAGCGTCGGACGCGTGGGGCTTGTGGTCGTCACTGACGCTGTTTTTGGCGGTGTTTCTCCAATTGTCAACGCCGTAGAGAACCGCCGCGAGCGCCAACACCACGAAGAAGACCACAGCGAAGCCAGCGTCCACTCGGTAGATGAGCGAGGCCTCGTCGGCGCCGATGCGGTCGGCGTACCCGACCAGGCTGTTGAGGATGATAATGTCGAGCCGCCGGCCGCCGGAGGACTTCGGGCTCGGATTCTTGTACACCAGCAGGTTGCTCCACGCGAAGATGTCCGTGAACTCCCAGAGGAAGTACGGCGTCTGCATGAGCGTCATGGGCGACAGCGCCATGGTTTGCTGCAAGTAGCCCGCATACACGACGAACTCCCACGCGTTCGGGCTCCAGTACGTGCCGGGGGAGTGCGTGGGCCAGCGCAGGCGGTCGTCCAGGTACACGAAGTGAAACCCCACGAGGAGCGCGACCGACAGCACGCTGGCCACGGACGCAGTGTACCGAACGACGTTCTGGAACATGGAGCTCGAGACGTACAGGCCCGAGCTCATGCTGCCGACGCGGCTCTTGCGTCCACCAATGATGTGCGCTTCTCCATCGTTGGCAGCGCCCGAGGCGCCGGACAGCAGCGCACCTTGCTCACTGCCTGCTGCCACGAGCCCAGAGTCGATCGACGTCTGTCCTCGAACATACGACTGGGCGTTGGTGCCGTCCGCCAAGATCAGAGCCCCCGACCCGGTCAACTCGGCCACCGTCACGGTTGTTGATGCTGCCGAGAGCTTGGTGGCGGTGGAGGAGGTGTCTACTGCGAGAAGATCAGCACTCAAAGTCGCCTTGGGCTCGTCTGACTCGGCCGCCTTGGTCGGTCCCTCGTTCGCTAGGCCACTGGTAGTCACAAGCGAGCTGGCCGAGGTGTGGGCGGAGCTTACCGCCTTCTTGTTGGTCAAAGTGCTCGCCGTGCGGGAGCCACTGGATGCAGAGGCTGTGGCGTGGACGAAGGTGACTGACGCTGGGCTAGCAGTTGACAGAAGTCCGTCGGTCTCGTCGGCTTCCGCTCTCGAACGGCTTGGATCCACGTCTAATGTGGGCGTTGGCGTGCGTGTTGTCGTGGTCTCCACTCGAAGACTGTCCGGGTCCAGCGAAGCGCGCTCTTTAGAGCCCGACGATGCCTCAGGGATAGTCAGATCAACATCTCCGCTCGTAGTAGCCATCGGCAAGACAGCATCAACGTCTGTACCTGCCGTATCGACCACCGGTGAGTGAACCAACCCGAGGATCACGTCGCTAACTGGTTCGTCCTCCGCGATAACAGTCGTTATCTCATTCGTGGCGTCCAAGGTGATGGCGTTGCCGGTAGACAATCCGAGGGGCGACGGCAGGTCGGAGGCCACTACAGGGGGAGTCGATGCCTCTGATGATACCAACTCAACCGGATCCGGGTCCGAGCGCGAGGTGGGCGTGCTCGGTCCTTCCGTATCGATAGTTGAAGTCGCTTCCAACGCCGTTGCTTCACCTGAGTCTGCCGCAGCGGTTGTGTCATCCGTCGGTGCGTTCCCACCCTCCTCTTTCTTCTTGTCGTCGTCCTTGCCCTCCTTCGCGTGCCCGTTTGCATTCTCCGCCGTGCCTTCTTCATCCTCTTTGTGGCCTTCGTTAATCAGTGTTGCAGTGTCTTTCGGTGCATCAGCATATACCGAAACCTTTGAACCTGCATCGCTATTGACGGTATTGTCCGAGATGACCACGCCCGGAGTCTCAACAACAACACCGTGCGGGATCTCCGTAGCACCGGGAGGCTCTTCGACGCCGCCGGAGCTCGGAGTTTCTTTGACTGGGCCCTCTCCAACTGCGTTGTCTGGGCTCTCTTCGTCACCTCCACTCGGTATTTCCTCCACGATGGTAGCAGGCTTGGGAACATCGTCTTCATTCGCTGCCGGAGCCTCCGTAGCTCGCACCGGTGGCTGCGAATCGATAACAACAAGAGTATCCAGAGCAACAGTGTGGGGAGTCTCCGTGACAACAGGAAGCTCTTCCACTCCTCCGTTCGACGCTTCCTTGACTGGATCCTCCTCATGTGCGGTGCCGGGGCTCTCTCCAGCAACGTCAGTCGAAGGCTCATCGATGGTCGAAGCGGGTTCTTCGTGCTCGGTATCGACGTCTTGACTTGGCTTCGGCACCTCCGTACTTGCCACTGGTACTGCCGGATCGCTATCGAAGTGGTCAGTGTACCCAGAGCTTCCAGGCAAGGAGGCTCCGCTGTCGGTGTTGCCACCTGGGGCCGGCGAGTCGACGGCAACCACAGTAGCTGGCGGTGCATCAACTGTCCGCGATGTATCCATCGCGTCTTGTCTTGGATCGACTGTTGGAGATGCTGGCTCGGCTTCAGAGACTGGTGTTGCAGACATGATAGGCGCCGCCGTAGCTTCGACCGGCATCTCTGGCGTCGGCTCGTCCTTCGGTTCGTGAGCATCGCTCGCCGGGTCGTGTATTGGGCTTGCCGTGATGGCATCCGCAGTATGATCATCGTGTGTGTCCTCAGAGACAAGAGAGTCACTTGCCGGTGACACATCCGTCGTTGTAGGAGCTGCCGTTGTCAGGTTGGTAGTCGGTGCCTCGGCATCAACGGCATCGCCGTGCATCTCGGCGTCAGAGGTAGGCGGCGTCGCCGTGTCGGGTTCCTCAACAGGATCAACGCCCACCGTGCTTGGAGATGGCGTGTCTTCTTCTCGTTCATCAACTGTGGGGACGTCTGTCGGCGTCTCGACGACCGGAGAAGCTGAAGGTGCCGACGTAAATGGTGCAGCGGTGGTCACGTCCGATGGCGCTGTCACCTCTGACGCCTCCACCTCATGAGCCGGCGTTGACTCTGCCTGTGCGCCAGACGCAGAGGCGGACACCGACGCCGCTGGCCCATCCACTGGTCCTGGAGCATTCGACGCATCGGTTGGCTCCACTGTGTTTGCATCGCGCTCCGAGCTCTCGGCGGATGGGTCTGTTGGCTCCTCGTTGGGCGAGCTCGCCGCACTATCCGTCCCCGTTGCTGACGATGAGGCCGTGCTGTCTGACGGATCCTCTGGGTTAAAAACCTCGTCGCCATCGTCTACATCAGGACTCGATGAGGGGATTGCAGTGCTGTCCAAGGTCACAGGAGGAGTGAGAACAACCGGCCATTCGCTCGTGACGTCGGTGCTGGTGGGCGCCGCCGTCACGTCCTCCTCCGCGTCGACTGCCTCGGACGATGCGTCTTCGCTCATGTCTTGCCCAGAATCGCTGCTTGAGCCTGAAGCTATCGAGTCCGGCGACGTGTCTGTGTCTGATACTGGAGCCGTGTCTCCATCTCCCACGCTCCCGTCCTCCCCAACAACGTCGTCTTCGCCATCGCGCGTGCTTCCTGCCGGTGTTGCTCCGTTGCTAGACCTGTCAGCTCTCCAACCGCTCGGTGGCGTTATATTCGCGGCCAGCTCGCCGTCTTCGCCCTGCGACCCGTCGCTCAGATCCCACGGGGTCTCCTCCACGTGGTCTCCTTCGGGCTCCACAAGCACGCGCCCCTGCCATCGCTGCGGCCGGTCGCTGTCCGCCGGAGCGCCGTGTTGCGCCTCGCCCTCCTCACTCGCTGTCGCCGCCGCTGCCGTCACCGCCACCGCCGCGCT
Organism: Phytopythium ostracodes; assembly: GCA_023337975.1. Lineage (NCBI taxonomy): Eukaryota > Oomycota > Peronosporomycetes > Pythiales > Pythiaceae > Phytopythium > Phytopythium ostracodes. The sequence continues at coordinate 27,095 of JAADXW010000036.1, forward strand.
CACAGCAGCGAACCACCGCACCATTCGCTCTCTCCGTCAGCTCCGGAAAACCTCAGTGCTTGCCTGGAGCACCGACTCGACCGACGGATTCTCTGCTTCAGTTGGTGAGGAAGAAGGCGCCAGTTGATGACGCGGCTCGGTTTCTGACTGCCGATGGCCCGTGGACGGCTCCTAGCCGCTCGCGGACGGTTCCGGCGCCTGTCGGACACCAGTAGCGGAACGCAAGGCCTCGCGAAAGGAAGGAGAGAAGCACTCGACGCCGGGGGTATGAATGAGGAAGTATCCATTGCGCGCGTGCCGTTGCGTCGCGACTCTTCGACGCCCAAGCGTTTCGGCCGCGCGCTGCCTTCCTCACCGGATCTCTCGCCCCGCTTGTCTTTTTTTTCCGTGTCTTTCGTGACAGCACTGAGGCGAGTGGAAGCGAGAGAGATAGAGAGACTGGCTGTCTGAGGCGGCTCGCACGGTATCACGTGGACTAATGGTCTCCCTCTCCATGCCACGAGTGAGCGAACGCCTCCGTCATGGCTTCAGTAGAACGGCACGGCGTCAGTCCGTGGAATGGGATCAAAAACGACGCTATGGTACGCCGAGGCAGCTAGGGACGCGAGAATAATGAAATGGACGGTCGGGCGAGCGTCGAAGCAACGCACGCGGTGCATTCTCGGAAGCGCCATCGGGTGCGCTGGGAACAGAACATGGATGCTGCAGTTGACACCCACGGTACAAGCACGTCCGAACACGTCACGGTGGCGTGTATTGCACAAGTTAGAGCGGAAAAAGGTTGTCATCCGCTTGGTTGCGGTTGTGGATCCCCTCCAGCCCTGTGGATGCTCTACGCCGCTCCTTCTCGACCAGCAATCGATCGATCGAGGTGGTGGCGGACGACTGGACGTCAGGCCGCGCGGTTGGGCTGGTCTCATGCGTCCGAGCGTTGTTGATACCGCCGGTTGTCTCTTGTATCGGGGCTAGTGGCAATGCCCATGGCACTTTTCGCCCTGAGAGACCCAACGCCCTCCACTCTCATCAATACCGTTGCCGACGTCGGCGCGAGTTTCCCGCATGCTACCGCGCGCGTCAGTCGTACGGAAGCTCCTCTTCGGGGTCCACGTGCACTTCGCCAACCGACTTGATGTTGGTCAGGTGCCGCGCCTGCGCCATCGACAGCTTCTCGACGAACTGCAGGTTGAAGGCCGGCAGCGACATGCGGCGGCCCGTGGAGAAGCGCATGGACATTGGCCCTCGCGCACCGCCGCGGCGCGAGCGGCTATCCGATAAGCCTTTGCCCAAGGCCGTGAGCCGCCGCCCGTGGCGCGACTTCTTGAGCGCGACCAGCGCCATGGAGCCGAAGCTGAGCTTCTTGGGGCCGAAGTTCTGCGTCTGCCGCCGATTGAACTTGGACATCTTCTGCACGTTCTGCGCCGTCTGCAGTCGCGACTCGCTGATGCGCTTGACTGCCTGGTAGAAGGTCGGGAACTTGTCGATGATGGATGCAAAGTTCTCCTTGGTCAGGTACGCGAGCTCGCACATGCGCTCGGCCTTGACCTCGGCCGTCGCCGGCTCGCCGGTGAGCAACGACGTCTCGCCGAAGAAGGAGCCCTCGCCCAGGTTGCCCATCGGGATGACCTCCGCGACCGCGCGCACACACAGCGACACCTGCCCGCTTTTGATGAAGTAGAACTCGTTGCCCTGGCAATACCATGCAGTCACTGTTAGCCATCGCGTTAGGTGATCCGATTGACTCCGCACAGCGCACTTACCACTTCGCCCTGTGCGATGATGATCTCCCCGGGCATGGCGACGACCTGGATGAGGCACTGGACGATGGCGATGACGCCCGCGTGCGAGCAGACCTTGAAGAGCGGCACCTTGCGGATGAACTCAGCGTGAAGGTTGAGTCGTAGCAGCAGCTTGAGCCGGTCGGGCAGGTCCGCGAACAGGCTCTCGGTCGGGTCCTGCATGCGCGAGTTGAGCGCGTACTCGTAGTAGCGCCGGATCTTGTTCTGCAGCGGCAGCGGCACCTTCTTGAAGCGCAGGTAGTCATTGATCGAGTCCATTTGGTTCTTGCGCGCGATCGCCTCCTTGTCCAGGTTCGAGAGCAGGTTGGCGGCGCTGCCGATGATGCTGGCGTTGATCACAATACCGATGAAGAGCATCACGGTCACGAACATCTTCTCGGTCGCGGTCGTCGGGTTCACGTCGTTGACCGTCGTCACCATGATGGCGAAGTACAGCGCGTCAATGTACTGCTGCGTGAGTGGGCTCCCGCGGAGCTCGGGTGTCGGGCCCCAGTCATTGTCCATGCTGTAGTTCAGGCCAATGTAATAGTACGCGCACGCGATGAAGTGCTGCGTCACGAAGAAGATGGACGTCAGCGTGAGGATGCGCATGAGCGACGGGTTCATGGTGCGGTCGATGCGCCCCGTGATGGCGCGGATCAGCCCCGACTCGGAGATCTTGGCCACGCGCGCGACCTTGAAGATCTTGGTCAGCGTCAGCAGGTCGTTCGTCTTGCCCACCAATGAAGTCGGGAAGCTGCTCACGGCGTCCATGATGAACCACGTCTTGGCATAGTTGTGCCGGATCTTAACCAGGTCTTTGATCTCTTCGCCCGTCGTGTCGTCCTCGTAGCTTGTGAAGAAGTTGATCACCATCTCCACCAAGTAGATCAAGTCCACGAGCATGTCGATCGCGTAGCCCAGGCCCGACGTCTGGACGTTGAAACACACCTTCACGGGAGTCGTCACCATCACATACGCAATGCTCACGGTCACGACAAAGTCCCACCAGCGGCGGAACGTCGAGTGAAGCGAGATGGTGAACGGGTGAGCGTTCTTCTGCTGCATCTGCGCGAGCTGGTTCGCGTTCAGCACCATCACCTCGCGGTCCACGAGCTCCGCGACTTTGGCCTGCCGCCGCTTGTCAATGCTGACGCTGGCTCCGGATTTGAAGATGCGCGTCACGGTCTGCGCGATCTTTGCCACGTCGTCTTTGATGGACGGCAGGCTCGATCGCCGGTGCTCGGTGCTCGATCGTCGGTGGCGCCAGGCAACCGACTCGGCTTCCGACTGCCGAAACTGCTCCGTCCGTCGATCCATCACGCTGCCACCGTTGTCAAAGCTACCGTCGACACGTGGATGCACCTTCCGAGCTCGCCCCATGTTGATGGACCCGCCCATTCCTTGTTGCTGATCTACATGAGCACCGATTGCGGCCGCTTCGTGCCGCTCTGGTAACGCACCGACCCCGTTGGTTATGGACGTCATCGTCTCGAGCTTGAGGTGGCTGCTCGTCTTTGGGTATGCAAACCCCATTGAGCTCTTCCGTCGTCCTAACGCCCCTGTCAACGGTAGCGCACGCCGAGAGCCGAGAGCTTTCCAGTCAAGCTCAGCGGATGCCGCGGCGTTGATGAGTTTGTCCATCCGCTCTACCTGCTTCATCACCTCTTCTTCGCCCACATCGGCCATAGATGCTCGCGAGCCAAGGCATAAACAATGCTCGGCTGGTGGTGGGTCTTGAACTGGAGGTGAGCAACGTGACGGTGTGGGTGCGACGACTTCATCCGGCGGCAGCGATGTGGGCGTGGATGACGAAAATGGAGCTGTCACTGATGCTGTTGCGTCCGGCGCATCCGGCGAGTTCATGTGTGTGAGACCTGTGGATCACGAAGCTTGTTGATCTCGAGGTGTCCGTGCTGGGTCCGACTGAATGTTAGAGATGAAGAGAGGAGATCGGGCGCTTCTTCTAGATATCCGCGGTGCTTTCACTGCGCATTCTGGTGGTGACCGCCGCGCGCTCACCGCGTTGAGGGCCCTGACTGGCGTGAGGTTGGCTTGGTCGGTCGTTGTGCCTGCGGCGAGTATAAGGCAGCAGCAGCAAGACGCACGGATTAGCGTGAGGAGGCGCGCGGCGGAGCTTATTATCGGTGTCGTACCGCCCGGTGTAAAGTTATATCTGGAACTGCAATGCACACGGACGGAAACGGTTAGGAGCCGAGTCAGCCGGCCTGACCATGGTTCCCCCACCTTGTTCAGCGTCTATTGCTGTCAACGCCATCCGCCATGCCTCTGTCGCCCGTCCAATCGAGTATACGGTGGATAAATTTCTGTCGGGGCGTATTCATCAAAGAGGAAAGGATATCGCCGTTGTCGTCCTTCGGACGACGGCGCACGCACAGATCCCACAGACTCCGACGCTCCTGCGTCATCAGCAAGTCACGCACACAACCAACTACCAACAGCCAACTCTGCATCACAACGCAATCAAATGTCTTACTCCACGTTGAACCCCGCCGGACGCTCATGGCCGGCTTCGTCTCGCTCGCTCTGTCTATGGTTCGTTGTCACAGCGCTTTCCACCCGGTCGCCATGACGTTGCAGTGCTCTTTCAATCCGAAAAATCGCTGTCGTCGTCCGAGCCGTTGTACTTGGGAACTGGCGGAGGAGGCAGGCCCGGTCGACCAGCGGGAGGCAGCGGTGGAGGCGGAAGCGCAGACGGCGGTGCAGCAGCAGGGGCAGGCGCAGGAGCTGGTGCTGCTCCGCTCGTAGCGTTTGGCGAAGGACCCTCCGGATCCATGCTAAAGCGGTCAACAATCACATTGTGAGTGTACACACTTCAACCATCGGCACTGCAGCCTTCTCATGTCGCCTGTTTACCTCAAGATGTCGGCGGCCACCCCGTCCATCATCAGCTTGTGCTGGATCACGCCGTCGGGCATCCCCAGCTTCCGCATCATGAAGTACCTAGGACACGCAAACGGAAGTTGTAAGTCTCTCGCTTTCGACCTTTAAATAAAGCCACGGTGGGCGAAGTTCGTCGCACTTTGAGAAGGCTGGATCGTCCTTCAGCTTTAGGAACCCTGACTCGCTCGGTAACGGGTCGGCAACGATCTCTTCAATGTCGTCGTCGCTCGAGCTTTCTTCGTCTTCCGCGTCAAACGGAGGCAGCGGCGGCGGTGGCAGACCGACCGTACCCGGCGGAGGCGGTGGCGGAAGACCCCCAAAGAGCGACTCCGGTCGCGAAGACACCGAGGACTGATTCCATCCAGAAATGCAACAAAGGTCAGTGTAGCCCGTCCCCAATATGGATACTGCGAGACCACACGCACCGTCGGGGAGATTGGCGGAGGCGGAGGAGGGAACGGCAGTCCGATGTTCCCAGAAGGCGGCCGAGAAGATGTGAGTGAGGCAGGGGGGGGCGGAGGCGGAGGCGGGAGCCCACCCTCGTCGTCGCTCTCATCGTCGTCGCTCACCACGGACGGCGGCGCCATGATCGGAAGCACCGGGCCAGACGGTTCGGACGCGGTCGGTGCAACGCCGCCGCTAGGCGACGGGCCTTCGGGGTCCATCCTGCAGGCATTGGAACAGACATGAGTAGATGGTTCAACTGCAGGACCGTAAGGCATCGGCATCATACGTTAAAATGCTTGTGTCCATGCCGTCCATCATCAGCTTGTGCTCGATTACTTGATCCGGAATACCCAGTCGGCGCATCGTAAAGTACCTGTGGGCACAGCAAACGAGTCAAGCAACACAGGTTAGAGCACAGAGATCCTCGTCACCCAACAGCCACATTGCAACGTACTTGGCGTAGACGGGATCGTCCTTGAGCTTCAGGAATGTCGGCTCCGCTTCAGTCGATGCAGGTGGCGGGAGGTCAGGCGGTGCCACAGGCCCGGTGTCTTCATCTGCATCCTCCACGCCAGGCGGCGGCGCCAGCACTATCGCTCCTTCTCCTTCGCCATTGACCGACTCTGGCGGGGGCGGGGGAGGCGGCAGCACCGCCAAAGTGCCGTCCTCTGAAGGCGGGGGCGGGGGTGGAGGGGGCAGAGCGCCGGCGCTCGCGTCCATGGACGGCAGGTCCTGGTCCGAGATGCCAATGTCGACCTGCGCCGCGCTCGAGACCGGCGCGGTGGCCCCGCCGGCCATGCTCTGGCCCGCGGCCTCCACCTCGGCGTCCGTGACCGCGAGGTCGGGGATGCTGTTGAGCTTGGCCTCGAGGATCGCCAGCATGACCTCAACGCGCGTGAGGTTGGTCGACACGCGCGAGATGCGGTCCTCGCACTCGTACGCGAAGTGGTTGAGGAAGCGCGTCGTGTTGGCCACGAAGTTATTGATGAGCAGCAGCGACTTGGGCATCGGGATCATCGGCAGCTGCGACAGGTCCACCGGCAGCTCCGCATCCTCCTCCGGCGCGCGCGTCGCGCCGTTGGCCTTGGGCGCCGCAGCGCCGTCCGCCACGACCAGCGCCGACGACGTCGCCATTGTGGGGTCGGGCGAATCGATTCTCTCCTTCCCGATCCGCGAAGCCGCCGCGACCGTCACAAAACCTGTTGATATTAATACAATGATTAATTTGGTATTCTTTGGTGTCGCTCAAATATTTTTAGATCCTGTATCAATAGATATAATGTGTATTATGATATGTAAAGGTGATTATGCGTGTACTGCACTGTCCTGTGTTGCTTCGAGACGTTGAAAAACAAAAGAAGGCACGCAGTATACACCACATTATACGGAAAAGATCTACAACTTATCCGGTGGGTTGTCCCTTGTATAGAGGTTCTCACATCTATACAAAAATCAAGATAAAACGGAGCTCCAGTCATGTGCTCCATGTTGCTTTTGGCCAGCCACAAGCGATTGTGGACTACCATGATGCAACCCACGCGCATGTTCCGCGCCATAGCACACGTTCCGACGCCACTGCTGGCGCCCGCGCGCTTGCTGCATCTGGTTCCGTCGCTCCACTCGCTTGCTGCCCCCTTTTCACTCTCTGTACGTTCATCCATGTGCGATTAGCCGTGCATTTCTGTGCGGTTTGTCCATTGTCACTCCGTGAACTTACCCCCATGGATCCGTTGTTGCTGCTGGTGTTATCCAGCCTGCAGCGCCAGCACACGCGACAGCTCTGGGATGGCGCGCCTTTTCCGGTAGAGCTGCCGACTGGAAGACGTTGCTCGCCGAGTTTCAGCGCCAAGCGTCGGCGGCATCGAACGCTGCGGCTGCGAACCCATCGGCCGTCCCTCCGATGCGCGTGGACGACGTGGGCAGCCTGGTGGAGCTCTGCGTGGTCAACGACCGCCACCGTGAGGCCATCGACGTCGTTAGGCGGAGCGAGGCGCTCGGCATCCGCGTCCCGCTGCGCTTCCACGTGCTCGTGTGCTGCTCGGTCGCCCGCAAGCGCGGCGGAGCGGCCGCGCTGGAGCGCATGCGTGAGATTGCGACGCGTTTTCCTGACGAATTCAACGACTCGAGAGTGTACGACCCGCTCATCACCGTGCTGAAGGAGAGGGGCGACTACCAGAGCGTCCACGCCGCTGTCGCGCAGATGCACGAGCTGAAACTCACTCCCCACCTCCGAGTTCTCCGCGTGCTCATGGTGACGGCAGGGCTGGCAGGCCAGAAAGACGCGGTGCGAGCGACGATCGACTTTGTCGACAAGCAGTTCCCGGAGAGCACGCGCGACGTCGCCACGCTAACGGCGGCGTGCCAGGCGCTCGTCAAGGTCGGTGAATCCGGTCGAGTGATGGTCATCTACAAGTCCCAAGACGCCCAGTGGCTCGCCGAGCACGCGACCACTCGACTGTGGAACCAGTTCCTCGTCGCCGCAATCGATAGCGAGAATAAGCCGACGGGAAAGAAGCGAGGGAGGAAGAGCACCGGTGAAGCGTCGGGGGATCAGCCGGGGTGGATGGCAGTGCTGGACCAGATGAGGGCGTCCACCAACGGCCAACCAGACGACTTCACGTTTGCGGCGTGTCTGTTCGAGTGGGAGCGCCGCGAGAACTGGGACCAGGTACTGGAGCTGTTCAACGCCATGCAGGAGCATGAGCTGCGCACGGGCACGCGCGTGATCAATGCGCTCGCGTGCTCCGTGATAATTCGCGCGCTGCACAAGATCGACGTCGTTGACAGTAGCCAAGCCACCGAATCGGGGGAAAAGGCGACGAACGACTACACCACCATTTCACGCCATCGCAAGCGCGACCTGCAGGTCGTTCTCAAGAAGCTCCCGCAGCTGAAGCTCTCGAACCTCGGTCACGCTTCGACGCTGATCGACACGCTCGACGAGTTCCGCCTGTTCGCGCCGGCCCGGCAACTATTTGAGCGCCTGCTGCGCGAGGGCGTCATCCACGACCACCCGTGGCGACAGAAGGACGGGTACGAGATCGACCTGCACACTTTCTCGCGCGGCGTGGCCAAGTGCGCGGTCGTGTTCGCGTTCGAGGAGATCACCAAGACCCACCGCGGGCTGATCACGACCGGCCAGATCCCGGACGACCTGCGCATCATCACGGGCGTCGGCAGGCGCAGCCAGGAGTACATGGTGCCGGTGCTCAGGCGCGAGATCACGAAGCTGCTGACGCGCTCGAGCCGCCCGCCACTCTGGCCGGCCACGCACCCCACGAACCCGGGCGTGCTGCTCGTCCGGCACAACGCGCTGCGCAAGTGGCTGCAGAAGGACGGACGCATTCGCTACTTTTGAGCTCACGGTAAGCCTCTCCAGTAGAATGTAGGACCAACACGCTATGAATGAAGCTTTAGACTGCCGATTGCACCTACTGCGATCGCACATCCAAGACGCTGACGTTGCGGAGCTGTACCAAGTTGAAGTGAGGGCATGAGTACCGTCCACGACACGAAACTCGGGCGTACTTTTACGTCGTTCATTGTACTGTGGGTTGATGCACGTCATCCCAAGCGTTCACGTCAACGTCATTCTCCCTCTACAGAGCTCTCGAGAGGCTCACTTCTCCCTCTCCTTCTTCTTGCTTCCGCTGCTGTCTCGACCATGACGCGCACGACCCTGCTGTTCGCGCATGGCGGCGGCTTCTGCAAGGACACGTGGGAGCCGATCCTGCGCCGCGTGCGCGCATCGCCCGTGGTGCGCGCGGTCGCGACCGAGTTCGTCACCTTCGACTTCACGTACCACGGCGCGCGCCGCGACGAGTCCGTCGCCCCCGTGGTCGACCGGAGCAACCCCCAGTCGCCGCGCGTGCAGCACCCGGCGCAGGATCTCATCCGCTGGACGTCGGCCGAGGTGCTCGAGCAAGTGCACGCGATCCGCGCCAAGGACCCGGCGCCCAGCCACAAGCTCATCGGCATCGGCCACTCCATGGGCGCCGGCGCGCTCTGGAAGACGGAGATTCAGCACCCGGGCACCTTCGACGGCCTGGTGCTCTTCGAGCCAGTTTACGGAAAGAGCATTCCGGGCGGCCAGGCCGTCGCGGACTTCCTGGTCTCACTGTCACTCCAGCGTGAGGCGTCGTGGTGCGTCGAGGACTAGGATTTATCGTCTGGCCGATCCGTTTGACTAACGTTATGTTTGCGCGGCAAGGCCATCGCGCGCGGCGGCTGTCGAGCACTTTGAAAAGCTCAAGAACTTCGAGAAGTGGGACCGTGAGTCGCTGGCGGCTTATCTTCGCGGCGCGCTCGTGGACGAGGCCGACGGAACGGCCGCGCTCGCGTGCCACCCGCACATCGAGGCGTCGCTGTACTGCCACGAGCTGCTGCACTTTGAGGACGAGCAGCTCCCGCGCGCCAAGTGCAAGGTGACGTTCCACTACGGCAGCCGCACCAAGATGTTCTACCCGCCCGACTTTGACGAGATGCAGAAGCGGTGGCCCAACATCTACAAGCTGCACCCGGCCATGCCCAACACGTCGCACGCCATGGTGCTCGAGAACCCGGAGCTCGCCGCGCAGCGCATCGTGCACGACCTCGCTCAGCTGGACGCGTACAAGCCCAGCTCAAGCTTGTGATGGATAGAATGATCATGGCAAGACAAGGCGATGCTTCTGAGATGCAGCAACATTTCGCGAACACATTTGCACAGCATTTACAACCACGGTTTAAAGAACATTCGGTCCCCTGGTCTCTACATGTACAGTAAATGTTCTCTCATCTCCGTGGATTAGCCCTCTGTGGACGAGCAGGAGCCAATCAAGCAACACAAGCCGCACACGTGCGGCCTCGCGCTCCCTTGGCGCTGGACGAACATGACAATCGTCGCTGCTGCTGCTACAGTAGTGCAGCAGTGGTGACGCGTCGACGTGAAGATGACGGCGTCATCTTCGCGACTGCAACCCCCTCCACCTTCAACTTGAGTGGGAGCAATCGCGTTTAACGATTACTCTCAGGCGATCCGCGGCTCTAAGCATCCAAATGATTACCATTAAGGGTCACCAGCATCTCCACCGCAGGAACCTCGAAGCTGGCCGATTGGGAGGTGAATGCAGCTCTATACTCGCCAAGAAGCCGCCTCGGAGAGCGGTCGATTGGATCACACCCAACTGGACTGGCAAGACGAGCATGGGCGCGGACGAAACGGTGACGCTGTTGTTTGCGCATGGCGGAGGCTTCTGCAAGGAAACGTGGGAGCCCGTCATGCGCCGCCTGCGCGAGTCACCGCTGTTGGGCCGCGTGCCGACCGAGTTCCAGAGCTTCGACTTCCCCTACCACGGCAGCAAGCGCGACGCGAGCATGGTGGCGTCCATGGAAGTGGACCTGAGCAACCCGAAGGCGCCGCGCGTGCGGAACAACAAGCACGACCTGGTGGAGTGGCTGAGCGACGAGGTCGTGCAGCAGGTGGACGAGTGGAAGCAGCGCCACCCAGACAACGAGCCTGACAACAAAGGGCACCGGAAGCACTGGCTGATCGGTGTCGGGCACTCCATGGGCTCTTCGGGGCTGTGGAAGACGGAGACCAAGTTTCCAGGCACGTTCGACGGGCTGATCCTGTTCGAGCCGGTCTTTGACCCGCAGGACCCGCAGACCGAGCATGTCATTGACCTCTACGTGGCCGTCACGCTGCAGCGCCAGTCGACCTGGTACGACATTCTATTGTGCTTCATTATATGCTCGAGCTAGTGATCAAATGCTCTCCTGCTGACTCCTCTTGTCTGACCAACAGGCCGTCACGCGACGCTGCCGTCGAGTACTTTACGACGCTCCGCAACTTCGCACGCTGGGACCGTGAAGTGCTTGCCGCTTACATCCGAGGAGCACTCGCCGAGGAGTCTGACGGCTCCATCTCGCTCGTGTGCCACCCGCACATTGAGGCCTCGCTGTACTGCCAACCGCCGCTCCTGCTCGACGAGAGCGAGTGGTCGCAGTCCAAGTGTCCGATCACCTTCCACTGGGGTGACCGCTCCAAGCTCTGGTTCAGCGACGCCATCCATCGAATGCAGGAGAAGCTGCCGCACGTGTACAAGGTACGCGAGCCGATGAAGGGCCACTCGCACGTGATGGTGCTGGAGAACCCGGTGCTGTCGGCCGCCAAGATCCTGGAGGACCTGCAGCAGCTCGCGCCATGCAATCGCAGGCGTATCAACGAGCAGTCGGCGATCAAGTCCCTCCGCATCGACGCACATCTCTGACCTGGCGACATCTAAAGTCCATAAAAGGGTTACACTTAATGTAACCCGGGGTACGATGTGGCCACTCAACTTCAACTTGCTTGCGTGTCAAAACTACCTGCATGTTTTTATTCATGTTTCAGCCAGAATGGAGTTACTCAAATCATATTGGGGAAATCATCGAATAATACAGGTTGCTGATAACAAACTCCTACCGAAGTCGACATTTGAAAACGGAGATGACCGCTGCGCCCGCAGCCGCGGCCGCGGCGCCGCGCCACGTGACGCTGCTGTTCGTGCACGGCGCTGTTTTCTGTCGCCAGGTGTGGGACCTGCTGACCCGGCGGCTGCGCGCGTCGCCTCTGCTTGGCGGCGACGCCGCCGTCTCGTTCGTGGCGATCGACCTGCCGAATCACGGAGTGAACCGTGACGAGTCGGTGCCCGCGCGCACGCTCTACGAGAACGGGTCGGAGGAGTGTCCGCGCGTAAGCCACCCGGACAACGACTGGGTCTCCTGGAGCTCGGCCGCGGTCCACAGGGCGGCGCAAGAGTTGCAATGACCCGGAAGTGCGACGTTGAGATCGGCCACTCGATGGGATCGGCGGCTTTGTGGAAGGCCGAGTCGGCGCATCCCGGCACGTTCCACGGGCTCGTGCCGTTTGAGCCGATCTACGGCCCGCCAGGGGGTGGAGACCCGCGCCAGCTCGACTTCATGGTCAACAGCACGCTCCAGCGTGCGTCAAAGTGGTATGATCTGTGCTTCAGTCTCTAGAATGTGAGTCAGTTACCGACTGATGAACACGCTTGCTATCTATTCAGGAAGTTAAATAAGGCCGCGCTCGACCAATTTTTGAGCTGGAAGAACTTTTCCGCCTGGGACCGCGAGAGCGTCGCGTGCTGGGTCGAAGAAGCAGTTGTCCCGGGCGTCGAAAGCCTCACCACGACACCAAAACCACCGCTGTGCTGGCGTGAGCGCTGGCGATTGAAGCGTCCATGTACTGTGGCGCTCGCCTCTGGCTGTCAGACACGAAGCTTGCGGCTCCAAAGTGCCAGGTCTTCTTTGAAGGTGGCGGTCGCTCCCGGCTTGTCGCCCACGAATCGTTCGCCGCGATCGCAGACAAGTTCCCTGGCGTCTACACAGCTCACGCGCCGATCCCGAAGCTGTCGCATCTGCTGGTAATGGAGGACCCTGCAACGTGTGCTGACGCGGCCCTCGCCGATCTGGCGCAGCTCGTAAGTGTTCGTCACCACAGCCAAGCTGTAAGCAGCTCCCAACCGATGCAGAGATCGCACCGGATTCGTTCACACCCACTTCCCACTTGAGCGTGCAGTGCAGCAAGCTAATGACAACATAACTATATGAATTGATTGCAAGCGGTGCGCACAGCCTTCCCAGCTCATCTCTCAGGGACTGTTCGCCGCGGTCATATCGGACGCGCAGGACGAGTACACCCGTTGATTGCACCGGCAGCCTCCTTTACTGTCTGCGCGATCCGATTAGCGTTCTATTGAAATGCCTGCCTGAGAAGCAGAGTGACCCACGGCATCTTCGCAGGCTGTATACGCGGTCCTGACTCCTCTAGTTTGCATCTAGCTGGCACGAGTGCACAGTGGTCTTCAACAGGCAGCTCCCCCAATACCCTTTCTTTTTTGTGTCTTGCTCATATGATTCACCTGCCAGAGGCGCACTGACGGACATGTCTGCGGTGTCTCCAGTCCGTCGGATATGCCATCGATCAGCAGCCCGCTCAGCGATATGATGGCGTGGGATCTTCCCATTACCTTCGATAGGAAGGAGCTCGATGCTTGGAAGCGTGACTTTCTCGCGCGTCAGTACCAAGCGGATACACCAGAAACACCAGAATCCATCGTGGAGCGCGCCTGCGCGCCGGTGTTGGAGGCCTTCAAGTGGCGCAGCTTTCGTCGGGCGTGGCTTTCAGTGCCGGATCATGCGGACCCAGTGCACCAGGCCTTCTTTGTGCGTGACGCTCACCCCTGGTGTGTTGCACACGAGCCGTTGGCCGCCATCTCGGACAAGCTCCTGGGCAGCCACACGGTTCCACGCGCCGATCCTCAAGCCGTCTCATGTGCTGGTGATGGAGGACATTAAGGTCGAGATAAGCGCAGTTCACGAAGGCCTGGCATCGCCCGCGGTGCTCTCCTATCCAGCTAAGTCAAGTCACCAGGTGACCCGTGGATTGCACCAGTAGTGCCGACATACTTGCATGTTCCATACGCTCCGCATACAAAATGCAAATGAACTGAGTCTGAGGAGCTGCGTTTGTGAAGGCATATGCATTGACGAACCCTGACTGCTCCAGTCCGCATCTAGCTGACAATAGCGCACATTATCGTCGTCGGCAAGCCGCTCTGTCCTTCCAACCTCGCTGTTATCTCACCATGGCGACTTCATCCAGTGCCGATGCGCCATCGACGGTCGTGACGCTGATGTTTGTGCACGGCGGCGGCTTCTGCGAGGAGCTTTGGACGCCGATCATTCGACACGCGCAGCAGTCGCCGCTGCGGTTCAAGAACCCGACCGCCCGCTTCGAAGTCGAGGCGATCGACCTGCCGTACCATGGGAGCGACCATGACGACCACGGAGGGGTCTCGGCAGCAGATGATGTCGAGCCGCGATTCCTTTGCGACAACAAGCGCGCGCTGGTCCCGTCGTGCCGCGTTGTTCACCCAGCGAACGCCTGGGTCGAGTGGACCACAGCGGCGGTGCTGAGCAGTGTCGACAGGTGGCGCAACGCAGGGGAGGCAAGACCCCAGCCGCGACGCTTGCTCATCGGTATCGGTCACTTCATGGGCGCTTCGGCACTCTGGAACGCCGAGACCAGTCGCCCTGGCAGCTTTTGCGACTTGGTGCTCTTCGAGCCCATCTACGGCCATCCTAAGAGTACGAGGCGCCCGATCTCGGTGCACTATGCGACCGACTCGAGGCTGTTCCAGCCGCACGTGTTCGCCGCGATCGCCAAGCCCCGCCGCACATCTACAGACTGTCGGCGCGGCCGATCGAGAGCGCGGCGCACCTCATGGTCGCCGAAGACCCTGCCGCGTGTGCCACGAAGGTGGTCGACGCGCTCCGGCGTCAATTGCCGGCGCTGCCGCAGTTGCGGCGCGACTGTGAGACGCGTTGAGATTTTGAAACGCAACACCCGGCACGACGTGGGAATACTAATCAATTGAACATTCAATTACACAGGTAGCTGATCGGAATTTCTTGCGTGTTGAACATGACGTGCAAATGCTAATATAGAATGTTGCAGGTTATGTATCTGCTGACACAACAGCACGCCGGACGCCACCTCATTGTTTGACGGACTCGCGAGAGCGAGCAATATAATGGCAGCGACGCTACTGTTCGTGCACGGCAACGGGTTCTGTATGGAGACGTGGTGGCCGATCGCGCGGCGTCTGCAGCAATCGCCGCTGTTCGGGCGCTTACAACAGCGCAGCGGCGGCGACGTCTCCGCGATCGACTGGCACGCGCTGTGTCTGCCGCTTCACGGCGAGAAGCACGACCCGCGCGCGCACCAGGACGCGGTCGTGTTCTACGAGAGCGGCGATGAGAGCAGCCCTCGCGTCAGGCATGCGTTGAACAACTGGCCGCGTGTAGTCACGGAGGCACTGTATCCGGAGATTCGGGCGCTTCGCGAGCGCTGTGACGCGCAGTCGCCTTCGCGCCGCCCGCTGATTGGGATCGGCCACTCGATGGGCGCCGCAACACTCTGGGCAACCGAGGCGAGGAAACCGGGCACGTTCGACGGGCTCATCTTGTTCGAGCCCATCTACGGCGAGCTCACGCCCGAGTACCGCAAGTCGGTCGACTTTCTGGTCAACCTCACGCTCAAGCGGGACCACAAGTGGTAGGATGCCATGCTTGATGGACTTCTTCTGCAGTAGAGTGCCCCTTATGGCCTACCAACGTACATTAACCAAGTTGACAATCACAATCCTGATGCCTGCAGGCCGTCGAAGGAGGCGGCGCGCGCGTTCTTCGAGGGCTACCCGAACTTTGCGTCCTGGGACCGCGAGAGTCTGCGTCTTTGGGTGGACGGCGCCATCGTCACCGACTCGCAAGACGGGACGTCCGCGATCCTGGCCAACCACCCGCTGACGGAGGCCGCCGTCTACGCGGGCAAGCGTCTGGAGCTCTCGGAGGACGAGCTGTCGCGGCCCAAGTGCCGCATCCACCTGCACTCTGGCGCCAAGACGCGGCTGTTCGACGTCCCCACGTTCCAGAGCCTCGCCGACCGCCACCCAGACATCTACAGGCTCTACGAACCGATGCCAGGCCTCGGCCACCTCATGGTGTTCGAGGACCCCGCAGTCTCGAGCGCCGCCATCCTCCGCGGACTGGAGGAGCTGCTCGCCGCCGACGTTGATGAGGCGTCTCGCCTCTAAAAAAATGACGTCAGTAAGGCGGAAAAATGACATGTAGACACTTTTGATTCGTTGAAAAGAGGTATCCATCATAATTTCAGCGAATCAAATAAGTGCATCTCTTCGGTGGGCTGCACCCCACAAGCTTTTCACTCGCATTTCTACCTACCACAAGAAGAGAGAGACGAATGAGCTCGGCGGCGGCGGCTTCGACGGCGGCCGGCAAGCCGTTGCTACAGCTGCTGCGCGGCAAGGCCGGCGGCCTGTGGGAGGTCTGCATCGGGCTGGAGGTGCACGCGCAGGTGCTGTCCAACTCGAAGCTCATGAGCGGCGCGGCAGCCAGCACGCTCTCGTCGGCGCTGCCCAACCGGCAGGTGAGCTTCTTCGACGCCGCGCTGCCCGGCACGCTGCCCGTCGTGAACCGCGAGTGCGTGCACCAGGCCATCCGCACGAGCCTCGCGGTGCGTGCCAAGGTGCACCCACGCTCCGTGTTCGAGCGCAAGCACTACTTCTACTGCGACCTGCCACTCGGGTACCAGCTGACCCAGCAGCGCGCGCCCATCGCCACGGACGGCGTGCTGCTCTTCGACCTGCCGGCCTCGGCCGTCGTGAGCGAGCACGCCGCAGAGCAAGATGACGGCGTCGATGACGTCTTCGACGCGTCCAAGTACAAGTCGCGCAAGGAGAAGAACGAGGCGCTGCGCAAGTGGAAGGCCAAGCAGCAGGCCAAGCAGGCCGCCAGCCCCCAAGAGGACGTCATCCCGCGGAGCGTGCGGATCGCACGCATTCAGATCGAGCAGGACTCCGGCAAGAGCATCCACGACCTGGAGCCGGACAGCACCGTCGTGGACCTGAACCGCGCGGGTACGGCGCTGATGGAGATCGTCATGGAGCCGGACCTCCGCAGCCCGCAAGAGGCCGGCCAGGTCATGCGCCAGCTGCAGCACCTGCTGCGCCACCTCGGCGTCTGCGACGGCAACATGGAGGAAGGCTCGATGCGCTGCGATCTGAACGTGAGCGTGCGCCCCGCGAAGCTCGGCGAGGACGCCAAGCAGGTGCTCTCGGACGCGCCGTTCGGCGAGCGCGTCGAGGTCAAGAACATGAACAGTATCCGCCACATGATGCGCGCCGCCGAGTTCGAGGCGCGACGACAGATCGGACTGATTGAGCAGGGCGAGGAGCAAGTACACCGCGAGACGCGCTCGTTTGACGCTGCTACGGGTGAAACAGTATGTTCATCGCCAATTATTTGGTTGTCTCTGTGTAGAGAGCATGCTAACATGTTTTATCACTGCTTGTCCGTGCTCTAGAAACGCATGCGATCGAAGGAAGGGGCCAAGGACTATCGATTCTTCCCCGAGCCGGACCTACCGCCGCTTGTCGTGGGCGAAAACGTGATCGAGGAACTTGCCGCGCAGCTTCCGGAGCTGCCCGAGGCGCTTAAGGACCGACTGTGCGAGACGTACGGACTCAGCAGCTACGAGAGCTCTGTGCTCGTGAACGAAGCCGGCGCGGCGCAGTTCTTTGAAGAAGTCGCCGCCAAGCCCACGCGTCCGTCCAAGGTAGTGGTCAACTGGGTGCTGAACGATCTGTTCGGCCACCTGAAGGCGGTGAATGGCGACATTGCGACCTGCCCAGTCAGCGCCGCGCACCTGGGCGAGCTCATCGACCTGATCGTGGACGGGACCATCTCGGGCAAGATCGGCAAGGACGTACTGGAGCTCATGTTCTACGAGAACGCGGCCAACGCGTCGCCGCTCGAGATCGTCGAGGCTAAGAACTGCAAGCAGATCGGAAACGTCGACGAGATCCGCGCGCTGTGCCAGGCCGTGCTCGAGGACCCGGTGCGTCGCATTGAAGTTGATTGACACTTTGTTACGAAAGATGTTGCTAACGATGGGAACAATGTCGATTTGTGTCTATGCAGAAGGCGAAGAAGAACGTGGACGCGTACCTCGCGGGCAAGACGCAGCTCTTCGGCTTCTTCATCGGCCAAGTGATGAAGAACAGCGGCGGCCGCGCACACCCAGAGCGCGCGAACGAGGTCATGAAGGAGCTGCTCGAGTCGCTCGGCAAGAACTAGAGCTTCGCAGCTGAGAACGGCTATAATGACAGGATCATCAACGCAATGTCACCAACGACGAGTGGTCAAGTTCTTTGACGGAGGAAAACGCAGTAGTATTGTTGGTGAAGCAAGAGCTAGGCGCGTACTGCTGCAGGCAGTGAAGTCAATGTGCTCGTGATGCCGCGTCCTGTTTCAAGGAAGAACCGCGGCGCACGAGCCACTCTAACGCGCTCCACAGTAGTTCCGCGTGCGCTGCCTGTTATGTGCAGCACGCGGACACGCTCACTGAAGGACGCCGTGCATCTGCAGCATCTTTTTGTACACGAGCGCGAAGAGCGCGACGACGATGGCGTACGTCATGTACTGGAGGAACACGTCCATGCTGTCTGGCTCGCGCGTGACCCTTGCAGCAGCACGGGGTGCGACGACTTCGTCCAACAGAACTGGCTCCTCGGCAGGAACAGCTTCGATGTCGTCAGTCTGTCTCGGTTCTACAGACGGAGATGCTGTTGTTGCTTCTTTTGCTGGAAATGGAGCCGCCGCTTCTTGGATGCTAGCAGAGACCGCAGCTCCAGTATCTGTCTTGGCCTCCTCCTCAGTTGTATCCTTCGATGGGGCACTTGGAACAACGGTCGGCGGGTTGAAATCTCCGGGTTCTGACCCGGTAGATGGCTTTCCAGCGTCGTGCTTGGGCGGCGCGGCGCCTTCAAGGCTATGCATGTGCAGCTGCGCGATCTGAGCCGCGTACTTGGACTTGGCGTCGGCGGTCTTTTCATCGCTAGCCTCGACCTCCTTCTCCTCCAGCTCGGGCAGCAAGTCGGCGACGCGGCCGCACACATCGCACTTGTAGTCAACCGACTGCACATCGAGCGACACAGCCAGCAGCATTGTCAGAGAACACACGCCCAGCAATCTTAGCTGCAACATACGCAACGACGCACGAGCTTCGCGAGACGCCGTCGCTCCTCAGCGGGGAAGTCGAGCGCGCCGATGGCGCCCTCGCCCTTGGTTGGCATGAAGCTGATGAGAGCCTCCAGGATCAGGCGCACTGCAAGTAGCGGCCGCACACATAGACTGTAGCTTAGTTACCGGCAGGGGTCGATCGTCAGGGTGTTAGACAGCCACGCACCACCCCACGCGGGCTGCCACTCCTCTGGATGGTACGCCGAAATGCTGAGGCAGATCTTCTTCTTGACCTCAAAGCGCCCGTTCGGCTGTCAGTTCCAAATGGCAGCACGGCACACAACCCACAGCATCGCGAGAGATCGTGTCAGCTCGGCGTCTCAAGTCACTCTCAACAGCAGGGGAGTGATCCTGAAGCGTTCTCGACAGGTCGCTCACCGTGAGCAGGATGATGTTGGGCGGCTTGAACGGGTAGTCGGACGGCAGCAGGATGCGCCCGTGATAGATGCCGCCCTCGAACTCCGTGTCGCGCGGCCCGCGCAGCGTAAAGTGCCAGTCAAACATGTTGGTCTGCCGCCTCAAAAACCATGTCACAAGTCAGCTTGGTAGTTCGGTTTGGGCTTCCAGTAAGTCGCACGCACCTCGAGCGGCGCGGCGGCGTACTGGTCGCTCGGGTTGGTCATCATCTCGCGCACATCCTGTCCACGACCACACCACCACGCAAACGTCCAGCCGGGTCAGCACTTCCACGTCACCAATCTCCGCTCTGGCCCACGATTAGGCCCTGTTAAGGCAACAAGCGCGCGCCGTACCCCCTGGATGCGCTTGATGGCCGTGTTGCGCACGCTCGCCGCCATTTCGTCTCCGCCTCAATGAAAGCTGCCCACGAACCAACGGATCGCCGCCGCTAATAGCGCTGGATAGTCGCCCGCGCCTTCCGACTCTTGGCGTTTCTCTCCTCGATGTGGGAACTGGTGATCAGTTCGGAGAACAAACCAACTGAACGGGTCACGTTTCTCAGACGGGCAGGTACCAGTTTCTGATCGGGTCTGAGCAATTCTGATACTTGCAAACTCATTTCAATTAATTGACGTAATCCACAAAACAACGAATCCAATTATTGCGCCTCTTCAACAGACCTCTCAGGCCATCAAAGGACGTGGACATGACCACTCCTCCTCCTCTTCCTCCTCCTCTTCCTCCTTTCCATAGCGCAAGGCTTCTCTTTGCTCGGGAACCACGATGGCGTGGAGAGGACGTGGCAAGGCGGGCAGCCAGATCGATGCGGAGCAGTTCACGGTCATCGACGACACGGAGAAGAAGCGCGCGGATGTCGCCAAGAAGCGCCAGCGCGGGGCCGACGGTGCAGATGTCTCGTCTCCGCCGGTCAAGAAGGCGAGCATCCTGCGCACGACCAAGGTGCAGGAGAACGAGCTCACGCCGGCTACCGTGCTCCACCTGCTGCACCGCCTCGCGATCTTTGTCTGCGCCGTCACGGTCGTGGCCAACTGCATCATCTCCATGAACGTCTCGCTCGACTTGCTGTACGGCGTGGGCGAGAATGAGGAGGAGAACACGGTCGAGACGTTTCCTTACATGAAAGCGTTCTTGGGCGAGTCGGTGGTGCGCCACAGCCGCCTGGTGACGGAGGGACTGGGCAACGACACCTCGCCGCGGAACGGGACGCTCTACCTGTCGAGCACCGGAGCTTCGCTCACGCAGTGCGCAGGGCTCCGGGATTACCTTAAGATCATGTACGGCGACGAGTTCCTCCGCTCCGTGATCCTTGCCGTTCAGACGGACCCGGGGGCGCTGCTCGAGTATCTTAGGCCGGCCAACCTTGAGCTGATAGCGCCCATCGTGGACTGCGCCAGCCCGCTGATATATGCCGGGTTCCGCACCGTCGGTCGGTACTTCTACCTGATGCGGAACGTATCCGAGCCCGGCAACGTCCACATCCTTACCATCACGCTGTCAACGAACGAGTATTCGCTGCCCGCGCAGGTTGAGAACGGGCCGACGGCGCTCGCCACGTTCACGATCGTCAACGACACGTCGGCTAGTGCCCCCGACACGGAGCACATCTTCGTCGTGTCGCTGGGCTACCCGTTCTCGAAATTCAAGTTTCGCGTCGCCAGCCTGGTGGGAACGAACGCGCGCGGCTTGTGGCAGCTCGAGGTCCTGCCGTGGGTGAGCAAGGGCGAGATCCCCAAGACCATCTACTCGGCGTCGCGCACGGGCTTCTTCCTCACGTCGGAGGACGAGCAGTCCAACACCAACAACCACATCTGGAGGCTGCACCCTCGCCCGCTTGGCTCGGTCGTGGAGCTCGAGTACACCAACACGGCCATGCTGTACAACACGTGGGCGTGGGTGCGCATCTTGCAGGGCGCCGTGGCGCTCATCCTCTTCTCCAACCTCGTGATCCTGCTCATCATCTTCTTCCGCAACCTCCAGGCGGGCAAGATCTGGATCGGCGACGCGTTTGTGTCGTCGCTGGGCGTGATCAACGCCCAGGGCGTCTGGGTCATGATGTACTGGTACATTGAGGAGTTCTGGTCCATCTCCGAGTTCTGCATCCACGACGCCAACGAAGCCGCGGGCATCGAGCGCATCCATGTGTACCCGAGCATCGTGCGCGCGGATCTCTTGGCCATCTACATGAGTGTCTGCAGCTGGATCGGCATGCTCCTCAAGGACCGCGTGGACCCTGTTGTTGTGATCGCCACGTTCGAGATCGGCTACGAGTGCCGCGTGGCGATCCGCGAACAGTTCACGTCCGTGAACGAGGCCGTGCAGGCGGCGGCATTCAGCCAGTATGCCTCAGGCTACCTGCGAGGCAACCCGTACCAGCAGCAGATCTCGCCCATGTTGTCGCTCGCGACTCGAGAGCTGAAAGGGATCTCCAAGGGGTTCCTATCAGACGTGCTGTTCCCAGTGTTCTTCATGCTCATCTTCGTGATGCTGTACATCATCGTGCGGAAGATATTCTTCCGGCTCTTCCCCGAGAAGCTGCATGTGCTGCGCTCCAAGCTGACGACCGGGACAGGCTCGTCCGAGAACGACGAGTCGCTGCTCGCCAAGCGCTCCAACTACACCATGTTCGAGATCGCCACGGGCGCCGAGATGCAGAACCGGTTCGGCATGCTAGCCGACTACGAGACGTGCGTGTTCATCAAGGGCATCAAGTACGCGACGGCCGACGGCATCTACAGCAACGGGTTCGTCATCGCCAACCAAAAGTTCCTGCTGCAGGCCGAGGACTATTGGTACATCGTGCTCATGAAGGCGCTGCGCTGGCGGTTCACCAACATCTACGTCTACGAAGTGAGCGACACGACCGTGCAGCAGCGCGCGCGCCTTGTGTACCCGCAGACCTTCTCCTGGACCGACCTCATGTACCTCAACCTCAAGATCCTGTCGTGAACTCTCGATGCGCACTAGGGCCACAACACACGTCTGAATATTGCTGTTCATGCACTTTTAGCCTCATTACATGCCAATATGCGTGTTGCTGCATCTGCATCTCTAGATATAACTTACGTCTCCATTGGCGTTGGCAACTAACAGAATGCATTGCTTGTCAACGTTGACGCCCCTTCAAGATCGCAATGGCTACACCTACCGCGTGAGTCGGGTCAACAAACCCGCCCGAGCAGCTCTTCCATTAGCCCATACCCGTTCGTTTCACTACAAAACTCAAAGAATCCAATCGCACCCACGGATTCATTTTTCTACAACTCAAACCTGACCCGTTTGAAACCCGACCCGTTTGACCTGCTCATGATCCCATCTTGTGGTCGCGCTCCACGCGAAACGATCGCGATCCGCGCGACGCTTCGCGTCCATTTCCCGCCCTCCTGCCTCGCTGTCGTGCATCCATCTGAGCACTAATCATGTCCCGCAGTTCAGGTATCCAGCTCCGGCCGCGGGCTCCGATCCCGAAGTGCGGGCGGGAGATGCCGCCAATGCCTCGCACTGGTCGGTTGGTCGGTTGGCTCGCATGCCGGCATAAAGAGCATGCGCCGCTTCCCTCGTCCGTTGCTCTCGGTAGAGAGCCGTTGCCATGCACCTTGCCGCTCTCTCTCCATAATGGAAAGAAGATACGAAGGGCGCCAGGGGTTTCGCCTCCCCCGTCTGGGTGCCCGAAAGGCCGCGCGGGGCTGGGAAGGAAACCCAACAGCAACAAGCCAAAAACGCTAGAAGAAACCCCACGAGCAGCGAACAAGCGGCCGGTCGCAGTTACGACGTCCGCTCGGCGCATGCTGAACGGTCCGTTCCCGTTCCGAGCCAACGGCTCGCTCCATCACCTGGTCAAATCCACCGATGGCCCAAAGAGGCGCGTGTGCAAAACCAAATCCCCCCCCTCTTCGACGCATAGCGAAAGCAAAGAAGAAGGAACGTTGCGAAAAAACAACAAAAAGAGAAACGGATAAAAATAACCCCCGCTTCTATCGAGGGGCGGCCTTTCGCGCCCTGTGCGGCCCTTCCAAGGCGCCGGACGACTGGCCGCTTATATATACTGGCCTCACTGCTCCCGCCCGCTCTTGCCGCCTCGGCCGCCCGCCTTGCTGCGCTGGCTGACCACTGTAAAAATAGCCGCGGCGCGTCAACACCGACCGCCCCTCGTGCTGCTTTAGCCCTCGAGCCCTCCCGCCAAGCCCCTCCGCCTGCCTTCGCCCCCTTCCCGCCCGCGATCCCCGGCGTATTCGCTATATATATCGGTCGAGCGTCAATTGGAGTGGTGCGTCCGTCGGATTTGGTTCTCCTTGGTATCGGGTGGGACCTGTGGAACTAATAGAACGTGTGACGGTATGGCGCAGACGACTACCTAGGCCAGCCGACCAAGGACAAGGAAGCGACTAAGTTAGCGCAGACTATGGGCCGCAAGAAGATCAAGATCCAGCGCATCGAGGACGACCGCAACCGGCAGGTGACGTTCGCCAAGCGCAAGAACGGCATCTTCAAGAAGGCCATGGAGCTGTCCAAGCTGTGCGACTGCGAGATCGCGCTCATCGTGTTCGACTCGAACGACAAGCTGTACCAGTACTCGAGCACGAGCGTGGACCAGATTTTGCTCAAGTACACCGAGTACGGCGAGCCTTTCGAGGCCAAGGACAACAACGACGTAAGCTATTTATTTTTTCCCGCTGGGACATTCTCGCCGTCGATATGCATACTCACCATGCTCTCTTTGTTGTGCCTTCCAGTACGAGATCATGTTTGGCGACAAGAAGAAGCAGAAGGAGCCGGCCGCCGGAGGAGCAGCGGCCGCCAACAGCAACGCGAGCGCCAGCGATAACAGCAACAACAGCGGCTTCAACGCCCAAGCCGCGGCCGGACAAGCCATCAACGGGATGCCGACGCCGTACCCCAGCGACCGCATGATGCACGGCGGCATGTCCGCCGGCGCGGCGCTCGGACTCACGAACGACCCGGACCAATACATGCTGAACGCTGCGGCCGAGCGCGCGCCCGGGCAGAAGAAGCGAATGCACCGCGGCTTCCAGCAGCTGCTCAAGAAGGAGCAGCTCTCGTACATCCCGCCGTCGCTCCCGCTCTATCAGCACAGCGTACGTTTTTCATCATCTCCTCGGTCTGCTCGGGCTTCAGGCAACTCACTCGATCTCTCCTTGCTTGCTTCATCAGATGGGCATGATGGGAGGCATGCCTCCGCACCTGCTCGCCGCGCTTCCAAGCCCACCCAACCTCTCGGGAATCCTTCCGTCGCCGACGAGTACGTCCCCTGCTCAAATCGCTCGTGCTGCCCGTGCCATTGGTCATATATCTAACGCAACCTCCGATCCGCTTGCCCCCTTCAGCTTCGATGCTCCTGCACGACTTCAGCCCGCAGCACGCGCAGGGCCTGTTCGGGCACCACCCGATGATGGGGCCGGGCGGCAGCGGCATGCCGCCTCCGGAGCACATGCACGACAAGAACGGCGTCATTGGGCTGAACCTCGTCCCGTCCGACTTCGGACAGGGCAACGGGGGCGGGATACTGCCGCCGACGCCGCAGATGAAGCAGCAGCTATACTACCTCCAATCCTCGTCAGTGCCCTCGACGCGGAACCCGTCCCCCGTCAAGTCGTCGGACGCTCCTCGGCCATCTTCTCCCGTGGCAGCTGGCACTGGCGCGCCGTCATCCAAGGATAATGCTAACAACCAGCCCGAGTCGGTCGATGTGAAGTCCAACATGCAGTCTTCAGCTTCGTTCAGCAACCAGGAGAACAAGAGCAGTAGCGACCGACCGCAGCAGCCACAGGATCAGCAGGATAGCTCGATTGACAAGCCCACAGACATGTCAATGCCGGGTGCTGGCACGTCCAAGCCGAGATCGTCGCAAGACCAAAACGTCGACATGGATGCGTCTTCGTCTCACGACCTGCCGCCGAGGGACGACAAGCAGCAGGGATTCGCCATGACCACTGGAGAGCCGTCGCGCCCTGCCGAGCCCGCAACTGTCGACACGCCGACGGGATCGCGACGGGCAGGAGAGTCAGAGAAGCGCTCGCACCCGGACGCTTTCGAGCGTGAAGCAGCAGTGTCTGGCGTGGGTTCCGCGTCGTCCAGTCCCCAGAAGCGGCAGCGAGTGATCGTATGATGAAGCGTGCACCTTGCGCGGAGGCCGGCCGCTTCTCGCGCACAACAATATCGACGTCCAGTGTCGCTATTCCCAGACTTCCCTCGCGGGTCGCCTGCCCGTGGACGGACTTCATCCTCCTCTCGTCGCTCTCCTTCATATCGTAGCTGATAGACAGGGTCGATCACCTTCGAGCACGTCCCAACCACCACACACGGATTAGTCACTGTACGACTAGAAGTGATAGAATGACACGACACCATCATTTTGTACCACGACGCGCTGCTTGTGATCGCCCGACCAATGGCCGAGGCCAGTGAGGTGAGTTGCTGATAGATAAAGGGGTAAATACCCCAAACATGTAGTATGCGAACAACGAGATCGCATCGAGTCAGCGTTGCCCCTACAGCTTCTTGGCCGCGTCTGTGATGTCAGACGCGATCTCCTGCAGCGCAAGCCACTGCGCCTTGGACAGTGAAATGCCCTTCTTGCCCGGCTTAGCGACGCCGTCCTGGTCGTAGTACTCTCGGATGTCGACGAGCACGCCGTTGCGGAAGTACCGCACCGTCACGCGCCGCTTGGGCGACAGCTAAACACATTAATCGGCAAGTCGGCAGCATGGTTAGTGAACCTGCGAGCGCATTCGCCATCAAAACGACTCTAGTGACGCGGTACGTACCGTGAACGCGATCGACCTGTCATCGCCCGCGTCGGCACCAACTAGGCAGTCGGTCAGCTTGCCGGCCGTGTCCTCGTCGCCCACGCGGTCTTCCTCTACGATCTCCACAGCGTCCGAGATGTCTCGCAAGCGACCTGCCAGCGCCTCCCACTGGTCCAGCGACAGCGAAATGCCTGACATCAGCACATCAGGCGCCAGTGTTAATCCCACAAATCATTGTGCGGTCTTCTCTCGCACTAAACGACAGATGGGGGCACCTTTCTTGCCGGGCTTGGCCGTGCCATGGTCGTCGTAGAACTCGCGCACGTCCACAAGCACCATGGCCCTCCACTTGCGCACCGTCACGCGGCGCTTGGCCGACAGCTCAAACACGCTCTCCGCCTCGCTCGAGGCCTCTTTCCCCGCCTCCTTGGCCGCCGCGCCGCTCTTGCTCTTGCTCTTGCTCTGCTTGTGCTTCTGCCGCTTCCAGTCGCGCGCAAGCGGCGCGTTGTCCTCGTCGCTGCCGCTGTTCTGCTTGTCCCGCAGTATCTCGGCCAGCGACAGCCCGCCGCCGCCGCTGGGCTTCCCGCGCTTGGCCGCCGTCTCCTCGGCGTCCGCGGACGCGCCGCGCTTCCGCTGCTTCGTCGCCGCCAGCATGTCGGTCGGTTGCGCCTGCAACCCGTGACGTCGGCAAGTCCAATGCGTTGATGTAATCCACTTCAGTATGAAGGAGATGGCGCGAAAACGACGTCCTTTCTTCTTATTCCCGCGCCTTTTCTGGGAAAAGGGTCGTACCGTTTGTTGACTTTACTGCGCGCCAACATGTGACGCCAACACGTGCCGCCGTTGCTTGATGTTGTGGTGGGGAATAAGCTTGACTGAGTCCTGGTTTACTTTCTGCCTGACTAAAATCGTCTTGGTTTTAGTATGTCCCACAGAAATGGGGCAGCGTGATGACCATCCCTAGCCCGTGACGGCTTGAGCCGCTTACATCCAGCGGGGGCACGCGCCTCTCGCCCCTTATTTTGCAACTTAGTCCATGAGGAGCCAATCAGAACAGCGGCATCGCAGGTTATCCATCAACCCTCCATTATAGTTGATCTCGTCGATTTAACGCTGAAACAGCCACTTTAGATCGCCAGCATGGCCGTGAGTCCGACCGTCTGACCCCACTTCCGGACACATTAAATCGCTCGAAACAAAATGCTAGTTATCAACCTAAGTACGAATCTGGATTTACGTACATCAGACGAAAATATGGAGTCTTCTCTTCATTTTGGTGTGCCGGTTGTCCACCACAAGTAATTTCTTGCCAAAATGCAAGCTTGCAAAATATTTATCTTCAGAAAATTTGAATCCATCGTTTTTTTTAAATAGCAAGATTGGATCAGTTTGGGTTGCTGAATCGATTGGTGGGGTTCTCATTCATTAATTCGGGATTCTTGTGACCGTTAAACGCTTGTTTTTCTTGTGAATATCTATAGTTTGTCTGTTTTGTGCTCAAAAGAAATCAGCTGATTTTACAAAAATTCAATTAGGTACGAATTGAGATGGACAAGTTTCAAAGCCGTTTTTCTCGAAAGATGTAAATGGTTGATAACTACTTCCTCCGTAAGGGGCTCTGCCAGTTTGGTGCACACGATCATTTTCGTGCACTTACTAAAATCTGTTTCAGCTATTAAGCGACCTCGACATTTGGCATCAGCATACACAGTTTAGAAGTTTGGCGGAAAAAGTAAACATTACGAACAACTACAGGATGCTCTTGTCTGATGGCAAGTCGAATCACTTTCAACGA